>JAJHUR010127817.1:506-22211 GCA_027495735.1 Lutjanus campechanus
ACACACACACACACACACACACACACACACACACACACACACACACACACACCACTCCCGTACACAATCCTATTTCCCTGCCTCCTCTCTGCCCTGTGCCCCATATGAATATTGGTTCTCCCCTAACTCCTCCATGTCACCACTATGTGTGTGTGTGTGTGTGTGTGTGTGTGTGTGTGTGTGTGTCCAGGCTGCCTCATTTGCATGTGTGTGTGTATGTGTGTGTTATCTATGTGAATAAATCCTTCCAAGCCCCATGCGCCTCAGGGTGATGTGATGCGGCCAGTGCCCGAGCAACCATACCCTAGCTAATTTACAACCAACCTAGTGTGTCCCCCCCCCCCACTCCCACACACTCACAAAGACACACACACACATACGGCTTGATGACACCACGGTGAAACATGTCGTCTAGACGACATTGAACCCTGAGTCCGCCCAGGGTAATTGTTTTATGCAAATGGAGAGAGCTAGGGCTGACATGATTGGGCCAGACTTGGTGTTGATTGAAGTGTGTGTGTGTGTGTGTGTGTATGTGTGTGTGTGTGTAGCAGTTGTTATGGATGTGGCCATGATTGTGGTGTAACGCTGGTAGCCATTAGTATTATTGTTATTGTTGGAAATGTTCTATTATTCAGAAGGGCAGGGCGGGGCAATATACATAACATGCAGAAATATGGAGGCGAATGACATGCAACTACACACACACACACACACACACACAGTCAATACATACAAAATCATATCTATGTAATATCAACTTGTCATTGAACTGAATCATGAATTCGTGATGGGGCCACACGTCACACTGTTAAAGCAAATATGAATCATAGCAACAATGCAGCGCGCCATGTAAACATACTGACACATACTGCAGAGCCACTTAATGAATGTGTTAGAGTTTGGAGCATAAACACACACTTTCACACATACACACACATATACAGCAGTTGGATCTCAAGGTCAGGATGCCAACATGACCTCTAGGCATCTAGACCCTGTTTGAAGCATCAGGGGCATAAATAGTGATGAATAGGCGCAAAATGTCTGAGGGCGGGTTCACAACAGTCTTGTTTAGTCAAACTGAACCCTGGAGCATTTGCCCCCTGTGATACAGACCAAACAGCCGCTCTCTGGTCTGCCTTAAAGGGCTGGTCTCAGATCTCTATCAAGTGAACTCTGCAGCAGGTCATTTCTGGTGAGAACACCATTTGTACCAATCACAGGAAGCGGATTAATGTATATGTCATTTCATTGGTTAAAAAATGCTTTCACTTCCTTTGGTGACTGGTGAACTAGTAGAGTGTTGTTTAAAATTCAGATACCAGTACCAGTGCCAGTACCCTTAAAGCATACTTGCCAACCCTCCCGATTTTCCCAGGAGACTCCCGTTTTTATTGCCTTCTCCTTATTTCCTCCTGGGATCATAAATCTCCTGCATTTCTCCTCATTTCTCCTTTCTTCTTGTTTATTATCACAACCTGTACGATGTGTATAAGCCATATACGACTCCAAAAGTCTACATTTCCACTCAGACATCAACACAGCTTCACCAAACCAGACTTTCTAAGAATTCTAATTTCTAAAGGAAGGTTGTAAAGGAAAGGGGCATCATTTAGTAAAATCTGATGCATCAGTCTTCTTTTAGGGTCGAGGTAAAAAACTAAATGAAGAAAAGAAAACTGAGGAACATTAGTTTATGTTCTCACTAGATGGATGAATTCATCTGCAATCTTTCCTGAGAATTAAAAGTAAAAATGAAATTATTCAACATAAAAACGCTGTTGCAATTTTCTAGCACATTGCAGAACTATATGGCACTGCTCTGTGTTTGCTCCACCTGAAGGCACCCTAGAGGGCACTTTATCATATTTTGCCCACTGACAGGGCACCCTATGTAGAGGCCAACTAATTTTCTAGCATGTAGGACTGCCTTTAAGCCACTGCATTGCATTTTCTCTGCTGGAAGGAACGTTTTACCCATTTGGAAGGCACCCTAGATGGCACTTTAACACATTTTGCCCACTGGAGAGGCAGCCTAGAGGGTACTTATACACATTTTGCCCCGTGGAAAAGTATTCTGGAGGCCACTTCTCTATGTTTTGCCCACTGGAAGGGCAACATAGAGGGCACTTTATCATGTTTTATTTACCATAGGGCATCCAAGAGGACACTTTTACAGCATTTTTTCAAAGATGAGGGCACCAGGAGGGGTCATCCACCGGTGCATTTTGATCCTGTAAATAAAAGTTATTCTTACCTGTCTAATCAGCTCAAACTCCAGTCCTGTCACAGCCATTATCCAGCATCCATTAAGATAAAACACTGCCTCCATCTCCTCTACATAATTTACTCTCTTTCACTTTCTTTTCTTTCCTTCGGCCAGCTTTACTGAGATCTGAAATGGAGCAAGTGTGCAAGAGACTCTACAGATACATGCAGGCTGGAGTTAAAAGACAGAGCAAGAACTCTGCAATTACCCTGTTACAAGAATCGGAGCAATTAAGGAAATGCAGGTACGCCGGGGTCACGGTTTCAGATGCCCATCAGATGCACACAGAAAGCCTCATAAAACCCTGAGACATGTTTAGCTGGTCAAGGTTCTTCACACACACACACACACACACACACACACACTGAGGAGATCAATTCTATATCTCAAGTTTTATATAGCTGCACTTTTATCTGTGACATCATCCCTCTTACCTTTTTGAAATAAGTATTAAATGGTATTTTTCAAGTTTAAGAGTTTACTTTTCTCACTTACCTCTTTACTTTCAGTGTGCAAAAAGCTGGCGAGGTCAGTGGCAATTCACTCGGTACTATCTGAAGGACAAATGAGAGGTTCAGTTCTAAAAAGCCTTTATTATTCTTTTTTAAAAAGGAAAAAAAAACTATTTAGAACATATTGAATATACTCAAAAGACAGAATCCAGTCTGCGAAAGTGTTTTCATTTTGTCACCCAAGAAATGTCACTACCTGCTATCCTCTCCATAATTCCTTTGAGTTTGTGCCATCAATCATCACATACACATTCTTTTTTTTAAAAAAATGTTAACTAACTTTAAAGAGAAACTTTCAAGAAGCAGGTATTTGTTTGACACTTATTGCTACAAAAACCTTGTCAAACGAACCAGTTGAACATTTGAAACCCAAGGTATCTCCTGAAAGACATCCCTCTTCTGTCTTTCCTTGAGAGTATGAAGATGTTTATTGTGAAGGACTGTCTGTCAGAGCAGAAGGAAAAATGGAGATATTCAGTCTGTGGTCTTTTCAACTAAATGCTTTTCCAGTTCCTCCAGTCATTGACCCGGCAGACAGCCTGAATGTCCCAAGACAGTTTGAAGGAGGAGGTTTTGCAGCAGGAAGACACAATTGTAACAAATAAAGACAAAACGCAGAGACAGCACATAAATATTTTACATCTGAAACTACAGAGACTCTTCTTTTTATTTGCAGTTTACAACCGTTTTATGCTTACATCAAACTTTATGGCCTGATTTATACATCAAGGTTAGCATGAACAGCTTATTATCTATACATTGATGGAATCTTTAAGCAAGATTACAATATTTTTTGTGGCCTTTACTCTCCTCGGTAGTCTCTATCAAGCAAACAAACGCATACAGAAACATGCAGGTGCACACACAATATTACAGAGAACATGAGTGTTAAAGGTCAGGAATTCACAATACCGTTTATCTTGCACAAGGACATAAAATTACACAAAGAAAGTACACGGGCCAAAAACTACACATGAAAACTTTACCATTATTATGAAATGAATCTCTGACTGCATTGAAGACCAACTATAACAATAACAGTTTTTCAGTCTCCTTACCGGGGGCATGTCAATGTCAATATCAATGTCAACTTTATTGTTATAGCACATTTTAAACAACCACAGTTGACCAAAGTGCTTTACAAACTTGAAATACAAAACAAAGCACACATACAGTGCATGTATGTGCACACGTACAATAAGAAAGAAGAGTTACAATACAGGGTGGCGAGGTGTCTTAACTCACCCTGAACTGAACGTCAAAGAGAAGAGGTGGGTCTTCAGCAGTGACTTAAATGTTTCGGAGGTCTGAGCAGCTTTTATACAGAAAAGTAAATTATTCTATAAATTTGGGGCAGCCAGTGCAAAGGCTCTGTCATCTCTGTTTTTGCATCTGGATCTGTGAACATCCAGGAGCGGCTGGTCAGACGATGTTGTTACTCTGACTGGAGCCTGAAGATGTGATACGCTGGTGTCAGCCCATTTTAAACTTTAAAAACACAATAACGTCTTAGAATCGATCCTGAACCGGACAGGAAGTCAGTGGACAGAGGCTAAAACTGGTGCTACATGATCACACTTTCATTTTTCCTGTTAGAAGTCAGTCTGCTGCATTTTAGACTAACTGGAACCAACAAAGAGAACTGTTCTAAACCAACATACAGTGAATTACAGTAGTCCAATCATGACATAATGAAAGCATGTTCAAAGATAAGATCAAGTGCTTCACATAAAGTCTATCTTTTGGCCATTGTGCTGCCACAGAATGAATTGAAAAGTTTTATATACCAGCAGCTTGTGTGCAAGTTCAAACTCGTTCTGATGTTATTATTACTAAGTTGTGATTTATGTATTACTAAAATAAAAGTGGTTGCACCACAGAGATCATCACAGGATTTAATATAGTAAATTAAATGATATGTAGCTATGTAGCAGGAGTGTCTGTGAAGCTACATGACAGTCACAGACAACAATGTTAAAAATACTGGAATATCAGAGGGTTAGGGTTATGCAATGGTTGGTCGAACCACATGGGAGCAATTCAGTGCCTTAAAGGGTTAGTTTACCTAAATATGAAAATTCAGTTATTATTTATTCACCCTCAAGCTACTGAAATTAAAGGTCGGGTTTAGTTTTTTTTAGTCCACAAAACAGTGCTGAGGTTTCACAGGAAAACTGTTCTGCAGAATCTCCCAAACAATTGAAGTGAATGGTGACCAGTTTTCAAATGTTAAAAACAAGAGAATAAAAACCTAAAATGCCTCCATACTGCTCATCTGGTGTAATCCAAGTTTCCTAAAAACATCATTTACACCATGTTTTTAGCCTGAATCTTCACTGTAGATCCTTCGCTTGGAGCCACATCCAGTGTGCACACTGTCTAAACTGGGTGTGTGTGATGTGATGGTCTGCAAACAGGATGTTGGGGCTTTAGGAGACTTGGATTATGCCAGATGTGCAGTGTGGAGGCATTTTTCACTTTCACCTTTAATCGGCACGAGGGTGAGTAGATAATGACTGAATTTTCATTTTTGGGTGAAGTATCCCTTTAAGTGAGAGAGATACTGTGATGGACCCAGGGATAGACTCTGACAGAGTTTGACTGAGTATAGCTACACTGCTTATATCATATTTCTGCCACTGAAGAAAGGACTTGCCACACATGAAAACTTACAAACTTAAAAATTCTTGATATTTCTGGAAGTAGAAGTGCGAGCACGCAAGTCAGATTTAATCTTAGAAGAAATTACAGTAAACATAAAATTGTAACCAAAAAAAGATCAAAAGTGGAAAACTTAGATACAATTTAAAAAAACTTTTTTTCTGGAGCTTTAAACTGCATCTCACAGTCTTTAGTCTTCAGTTGTAGAAGATGGTAGTTTGCTCAGTTTTACTCGGTTTTTGCTGGAGACTGAGAGATGGAGCAAAACCCCGACCACTGACCATGAGGTGCTGTGAACTCTGAAGAAAGGTAAAAACATCATGTAATTAAGACTTTATGTTCAACAATGAAATGTTACAAATGGAAAAATCATGACCCATGAGCTGTAAATAGAGACATAATATGGAAAAAGGCCTGCAGCTGTAAAATTTACACAAAACCCAGAGTTAGTGAAGCAAAATGGATGGTTAATGTTCAGTTCAAATAGGTCAGGAATGTTACAAAATAGCCCAACAAACCTCTGTATGGGAGCTTTAAAGCTGTCAGTCATTATCCTTGTTGTCTGTTAGAGACATTAAACCTCTTTGGACAAAGAGACAGAGGCTCTGTGTCTCCACCTTCACCACCCAGACAGAGACATGCAGGGATTTAAAGTTCAGATAAGCAGCAGTTTTAAAGAATTCAAGCTCATTCGCTGACCTCCTGGGCAGCGCTGTCATCATTTCAAGTTTGTGTCAAACTGTTTTCTGCGATTAAACGGCAGTTTTGTTGACTGTAGGTGGGATGAACCAGTCCAACATGCCTGCATGTTACTAAAAGCTAAGAATCGGGGCTCTAAAGGGGTTTACTGGGAAAATATGACTTATAAAAGATATTTTTCAGTGAATGTTGTGCTGCTGCAAACAAAGTATGAGCAAGAAAGCTGAGATGAAACAAAACAAGCCTCTACAAACACCTCAGAAAAGATAACTTCCACAAACATTATCCACACGGTGACTATGGCTGCTCTCCCGGGCGCTTTACCTTCCAAAAGCTGCTCCTGTAACAAAGACAAAAGCCAGACACACACACCTACACGCACACACTCTTCTTCCCCCTCCCCTCCCCTCGCCTCGCCTCGCCTGGCCTGTCTCAACATCCCAGCGCTCTTTGAGGCAACGTCCCAACAATTCCACCGGGTCCCTCATTAAGGCCCAGGCGCCGACTCTCGAGGGGAGGTGGGGGGGCTGCTGGGTAAACTTTGGAGAGGTCACCTCCTCGTTTCCATCTTCCGCCTCCTCTCATCCCTCGTTCCGGCCCATCCTTGGGTCCTGTCAGCGGAGAGTGTAAACAAGCAGAAAGGTTAGCGGTGTTTTCACCCGACACCGTCTTCTCTCATTAGGGACAAGGGACAGCGAGCCAGTACCACCAACAATGCCACACTTTGTTGTGTGAGAGGCAACTTCTGGTATTATCTCTGGCTCCTGAAACGTGTTCTGCACTACAAGAGGAGTCAGGAACCAGCTGGTTTAAGTGATGAATCAACTTCAGTAGACCTAAACTGATCTCTAAGTTAGGATGTTGAAAAAAAACAAATACTTTTCTATAGTATTTGTAATGATGGAAAATGTTGTTTTCATAGGACTAGAAAAGATGGAAAACATCTTAGAATTATCCTGTCTACTAAGGAATATCCTCAAATAGTTCATAAATACACTCGTAGTAGAAATTTGATTATTGTGCACATCAATCATGTGAATGCTGCATTCACATGCATTTCCTGAGGGATGCCCTGCTAAATTAAAGTGCACAGAAACGCATCATTCCAAGCCTGAGTCCTGCCAGGGATTTTTGTTGCAAATCATACCCCCTCTCTCTCCTCATGTTTCCTGTAAACTGTCAAATAATGGCTGAAAAAATGCTGAAAAAAGTGTTGAATATATCTTTACCAACATCACGTTATCATTGTGTAGTAATGCAGTTTCAAGTGCAGATTGATAACTTGAGCAAAGAGTCTGCGAATTGATTTTCCTGCTCAATAAAAAAGAACTGAATGGTAAGAAAAATACACCAAAACCTCTGAAGCTGTAAAGCAAATATGTGAAGTTCACATAATATGTGAGCTAAAACTCAGAGTGTCCTTGTTTGCAGAATGCTGTCTTGTTCCTTGTTCTTTTCAAAAGGTGAAGTCACTGAAGTCACCAACTCTTCTTGAATCACGTGACTTGGTCACAGATTTGATGACTTTAGAACCGATTTGACAAAATCAGAAAAGATTTGCAACTTGGAAAAAAGATGAGACCATCCACATACAAAAACTATGCAAAGCTCAACAAAAAATGATCTGAAGTATGTATGTATGTAACAACTTCCAACTTCATTCCACATCTGAAGTTGCTCAAAGATCAGTAAACTGAGGCTCTGATGTTCATCCAGCAAACATGAAATATCTGCCAGACGTGCACATCACGTCTATATTGCGTCGGTTGGTCCTGGACTGTATCTGTATGTCTGCATGACGTGCCAATCAGGTTAAATATATGGACATCTGTCTCTGACTCCTCTTGGATGTTGACATGCAGTTCAATAGCTAAATGTCAGGGTAGTTTTTTTGTTTTTGGACAGTTGGTTGGACGTCTGTGGAGGAAATCCACATGAGATTAAGGAAATCTTTTTGCTCTTTAATCTTATATTTTTAATTAAACAAATAAATAACAAGTATAATTTATTAACAAAATATTTATTGTTGTTATTGGACAAGAGATTATAAGAGCAAGACTGTTATGTGCTGAATCTGGGCTAACACTGCTGTGTATGTCAACACTGGACGTTCTGAAGACATCATAAAAACTTTCATTCCAGCTCCTCAGAGTAGTTTTTTTCAAGACGTACAGAAGATGTCTTTTGGTTGAATCTTTGCTCAGATGGAAAATGGCTTTAGATTTGGTGAAGAGCACATGATGACTTGTCAGTTTTACTCAGGACTTGACGTGGAATTTGCCTGCCTTGACTATGAACTTGAGTGCTAAGACCTGAGACTCGCAGAACAATGACTTGGTCCCATCTCTGCTTCTCTTACTTACTGTTATACCCATGAAAAAGTAACTCAAACATTAAAATAATTCAGTTGTTTGTCAGAAACCCAACCCAGGGCAGAAACACTTTGTAAAACTTCCTTGCTCCACTGCAAAACAGATGCAGAACACATACAGTGCACGCAGAAAGAGCAGGGACGAGACTTCCATCTTACAGTGCAGCAGTTATCACTGCATTGACTGTGCGCATAACCTCTGCATACCAATAAACTAAAAGATCCTATTAAAACTTCCCCCATGGCGGTATTAAAACCTGCAGCTTGAGTCATCCCTCCTCTCCTTCATAGCATCTCTGTCACTGTCCATCCCACTCCAGCAGAAACACACACATGCAGCTACAGTGGTGACTGTCTCCCTGCCTGCCTGCCTGCCTGTCTCTGTGTTTGCTGACTGGCTGTGGAAGAAGCCATTTAGCATGCTGAATGTCAAGGTCAGCTGTGCCGTCCTTGTCATCACTCTCTGCAGCAGAAGGTCAGAGAAAAGCTCTCCTCAAATGGCCAGCGCGAGACAAAGAGAAGCGTTGGCAGGGGAAAAGAAGAAAGAAAGACAGAAAGAAAGAAAGGACACAAACAAACAAACAAACACACACCTATTTTCAGCTCCAGTTAACTGATATTCCACAGCTTCAGTACTGCTGCTGTTCAAGGCATTTTATTCTTTGTGTGTGTGGTTTTCTTTTGTACCATTATGGGAATAAAATATCCTGACATTAGCAGAAATACTGGTCACTCTTCCACATTAAGACCCAAGTTTGTCCTTATTTTGGAATTACGATTTGTTTTTTATTAGTGATCAAATTATTGGCTAGGATTACAGTATTAATCCAAATGATGTAGGTCTGTTTTGCTGTTTTTCTAGGCCTGGTCCTTGTAATAAAAATGGATATATTTAAGTTAAATAAAAATTTTTGGCCAATAACCGTCTCTATTCCCCTTCACGCTGCCCTCTGTCTGAGCTGTATTCTGTATGTTTGCTGTCACATGGAGTAATGACCGCTGAAGGAGACGACTGTCGGCCGTTTCAAACGTCACCATTCCCCCTGTGATCCATAACACACCGCAATTTTAATGCAGCGAGTAATTACAATATGCCCCAACCTGCTCTCTCTCAGATACTCCTGCACAAGCTCAGGGTGCATGTGCAAAGTGTTGCACACACGCATGTGTACAGATGCAAACAGACTGACAGGCTGCACAGAAAGCCTACACTAATTTAATTTAGTTTTTCATTTACTTTTAGTGCAGAGGAAAATGCTTTACTGTATATTCTTTGCATCACCACCAGGAATTATTGTTTTGAGTGTAAATGACGAAAACCAGACGGCAATAAGTAAAAGCTGAGAGAAGGTAATAATGAGCAGGCCTAAGAAAGGCCAAGTTTAAACTGGCAGGAAATACCAGTACTAAACGATGGAAAATTCAGCATAAAGTGCATCTCCACTGGTTTAGATAGACTGCAATAATATATCCATAGGAAGCACTCTGTTCTTCTAATTTGTTCTACTTCACCATTCCATTGTTCACTGTTATCGTATAAACACTGTAAGTCAATGTTTACCACAAATGTTTCACATTAAAAGCCAATCACTACTACATACATTACTACATTGTCTATTTCTCGCTTGAAATGTTTCTAGAAACATAATAGTGACTGTTAAGCTGTAAAACAAGAAGGTTTGCGACCGGATGTCCAGGTCGTGTCTAGAAGAGATTTGAGAAACTCTTAAGGTTGATGGATAAAAAAGACCTGGTTTGGGTTAAAACGATCATTCTCATGAAATCTTTTGCACATCTGGTGTTTCCTTCTAGACAAAACCAGGCAGCCGCCATAGTGTTTCCAATGGAGCCTCCCGATCAGATCAAACTAGTGTTGATCAAATATGGATCAAGATAATGCTGCTGCATTGCCTAGTTCTTGCTTAAACGGTTTTCAAAAACATATTTTAGTGACTGTGATACAAAAAAGATCGCAACCCGGTGTGCTGCTCTTATTTCCTGCTGAACAGATGAACCAAAACCAAGCCCCGCCCATATCTCAGTACGTCACCCACCAGCATCACACTCCTGTTGGTACTACACATGCTCTGGTTGTAAATAACCGTAGTCCACAAACCAGTGGGTGATGTCACAGTGGCTTTGGCCACTAATAAACTGGGCCCAAACTAAGATCACCCTGATGACATCATCAGGGGTATTTCCTTAGATTTTGCACAACTCGCTTCAGAGCCAGTTAAAACCAACAGGCATCATACACACCATGAATAATATTCTACATGAAAAGTAAACTGATATCAACATGTATCAGATAGTGGTGTTCCCCTTGAACAGCGGAAATGTTCATTATCCTGAATTTATCAAGACAAGTAAGTGCTGCATTTACAACAAACAGTATCAACAGAAAATTAAAACAGCAGCAGATTAGAGCATTGAATAAAATCTGATTAAATATATAAAAAAGGAAGGGTTGCAGTTGAAGTAAATAAAGGCCATGGTCTGTGTTTATAGGTACCAGTTATCTGCTGCATGCTCTCCATCCTCCACAGTCCTTCTATCATTGTTTCTCTGTCCTCGTGCCTACTTTCCACAGCTTGAGTAAACACTGCCAACTCTTTCATTAGCCCTCTCACCACAGTCTCTCTTTCACTCTGCATGTCTTTCATCCCCTCTCGCTCTGTCTCTACACGCCCCTGTTTAAACAGATGAATGTGATTAGAGCCAGTTTTAAATGACATTGGAAGTTTGTGTGTTTAATGACTCAAATAAAAGGCACGGTTATTATGTTTAAAGATAGGCCTTAATATAACGTCTGTGAGTGTGTGTGTGACACTCCTCCACCACTGTTGAGTTTATTTTATTGTGCAGATTGTCAGATGATTGACTGCTAATGCCTGGCTTGTGGAGTGGTATTCTGTACATCAACACCAGCCTGCCTTGTGGCCACAAAACACATCTGGGTTCACAATTTACTCATTAATTCAAGTTTTTTTTTTTGTAGATCCAGCTTGTCAAATGTGAAACCATCCTTCCTAGTCATGCATAGTATTATACGACTGTAAAAGTGATAATAGTTTGGTTTGTTTAATTCATAGGCAATAGTATTAACTTTTTTGTGGCCTTGTTTTCAGCCAATCTTGTCCTTCTGAGCTTTCAGTTTCCACCGTAGATGCAGAAAAACTGTTCTCAGAGGCTGTAAGCTAACTAAGCTAGCAGGCCAACAGCATGCTTTTTTACTTTCTTTGAGTGAAAGGTGATTTTGCAGGCTCTGAATATAATTTAATATTTGTATTATTATCTAGCTGAGCTATAGGTAGCTATCAGAAAGATCCACAATAAGTAACATATGATACATGCAGGTACTTCACCAAAGTGTCATGACTGCACACCTTTTGGGGTTAGAAAACAGAAGATCCTTTTGATGTAAATGCAATTTGATTCATGTTTTTGTTTTACAGTTTTGACCAGCTTTTGTGCATTTGTATGGAGTTTAACAAACCTTTGTTATATCGAAAATAATTCATTTGTGATTTTGCCTGAACCTGAGGGTTGATGATACCTTAATCAATAAAGGTTGGTCAGTCACCAAGTGACAATACATGTGACAACATTTGCGCTCCTTCTCACTCTGCTTTTGGTCTCCATCAACCCCTGGCAGAAATATCTGGCTCTTCAGCAGCTCAGTGGTCCACCATGTTTACCAGATAGTTTCTAACTTTGTCTGCTATTTTGTGCTGGGCAGGTGGCTTTAGTTATTTGCATTTGTGTCCTAGATTTGCACGTGTTTGGGATTTTTTGATCATAAATGGCAGGAAGTATTTTAAGTCAGAAATCGCAGCGACAGGCCAAGATTAGCTTTGGCCAACAACCCCATCAACACCGATAGACTATAATGGTCATTTTGTGCTGAGGGACAGTAAATATTTTTCCAATTTCCTGTTCAACTTTGGCTGAAGCTTAACAAAATGTTTTTTGATTCCTCTGAAATTATTTTGAGGTCATTGTAAAATTCCTTCCTATCAAGGGTTTATAACTTAATCAGTGACGATGAAGTCTCAACTGTCTATGAACTATAAGCCACGGCATCAATCTGGTCATGTGTTTGGATCAATGAGAGTCACAAGGGTTTCTCTGAATGCACAGCATGAACCCAACATCACCCTTGGGCCACAGGCCTTAAATGCCCAGACCCTTTTCACAGAACAGACCTTTGAAAACTGAGGAAGTTGCTCTCTGGAGGCCTTGTGGGGAAATACTCAGAACAAATTTGTTGATGCATGATCAGTGGCCTGCTTCGTCTTAAAATAAATGTGGCGATAGCGAGGAAAGATAAGGCGTAGATCATAAATTAGTTAATGAAATCTGCAACACTTTTCTTTGAAGGGAAATGTTTGATTCTTATTTATCTCGCCGCTATCAGTGTTGCTGTAGCACATTTGGACAATGAGGCTTTTTTCCCCCCTTTTCTTCAGTTATCTGTCTACTGTTAAACCAGAACTTTTGAACATAGTTACTTCTACCTGGTGTTATAACAATGGATCACTCCTACTACTAAACTCTGCTCTATGACATATGAACTTTAAACTTCGCTGTCACGTCTTTACTTTTTGACAACTCACAGGTGATTGTTAAGGCTCTAATTAATTAATCAGCTGTTGTATTCACCCTGCCGTCACCAAAAACATCTAATACCCAACCTTCCACTTACAAACATAACACCTTCTTTACACCTTGCATTAAAATGCCTTTTGGGTGACCAGATTGTAATTGGATAGCACTTAGTTGACCACATCTCCAGAGGTGTTTTTAATCCACATACAACAACTACACAGGTGGAAATCTGCCAACTTTGACACTTGATTTAGCAGGTTTTCCATGACTTTATGTCTAAAAAGCTACTAGCTACAAATTTAGCAACAGCGTCGAGGTTTCCTTCCTCTGTTATGTCGTGTGCGGGCAGTGAGAGCAGTGTGTGTCGCAGCCAGGGGGGACGTGTGTGTGTGAGTTTCTCTCAGTCTTTCTCTCTGGATTAGACCGTATCGCTTCTAAATATGTAAAAAGTTTGTTTGATCTTGTAAATATCTAAATAGTTTGTTTGAGCCTCTCTCTCACTCTTTCTCAGTGGATCTCTGGATGTCGGGTGTTCCTATATGGAGTTACAGAAGTGCCATAAAAAAGAATTAATCTGTAAAAGAAGAAGAAATTAGTTTGCTCTTGAAAATATAGTTAATCTAAGCTCCTCTTTCATTCTTTCTCAGCAGCCTGGAATTGTCACTTATCATTGCTGTATTCCTGAAGTGATCCTTACGTTCTCCAATTGTAAAAGTGTGTAGCCTATACACTAAATGGAAAAATAAAGTAACAATAATATTTCATCAGGTAAAGTGTGCATCTCAGGCTACTTCTACAGCTCTGCTCAGTTTCTTCTAAATTTTGCTGGTGGTTAGTCTTAAGTATCCCAGGGCCAACAACACAAAAATAAAAAGTCTCACATGAAAAAAGATACTTTAGTAGTTGCGACACCGTACAGATTTTTTTCCCTTTTTCAGCCAAAAAGCCTCTTGTAATAGTAAGGTTGCTGACCTCTGATATGTGGAGCTATGTGGAGTCATAGGAGTGCCAAAAATGTATAAATATATACAAAAATATAGTATTAAATGATTTGTTTGATCTATTGAAATATCTCCTCCCTTTGTACATTTTTTTTTAGACTTTTTCACTTCAAATATGAGGTCCCTGTAGTGACTTTGTGATTATTTGGCTGAAGCTTTATGTCATCGGCATGCAAATGAGTTCATGATGTCATCTGATGACTTTCAGCAGCTTTATGAAAGAGCTGGCAACACTGATCCTGATGTGGTTTTGATGTGGACACTGGAGACACATGTTAATACCACATGTGAATGAGATCAGTTAAGTCATATCTAGACACAATCTGGATATGAGACATAATGTAAAAGAGGTTATAAAGGAGCAGCCATTGCAGAATTTGTACATCACATTGCAGATCTTAATTAGCATCATTATGTTCTCAAGTTACTTGGATACTTTGATAATATTACCTTAAACAGACTGGATTATTTCTTTCTTAAAATGAACGTCACATGTACAGCTTCCTCTGGTCACCTTCTGAGCAGCTCCCTGCCGGAGCTCTCCTCCATTTCTCATTCAGTTTCTGCAGCCGGATTGTGTTGGACTGCACGAGAGTTTCACACCAAATCACACAAGCCGTGTCAAACATCTGCACCACTGCAGCTTGGCCACTACTAGGCCAAGTTTAAATAATACTTGAAAGATTAAGAAGTGTTTATAGGCCCCTTTGTCATACCACACACACACACAAACACACACACACACATACATGCAAACACATCTGCCTGTACCTGCAACACCCTTTGCACTCTCATCTGCATATCCCTTGCTCTGCACTATAAATTCCACCAGAAACGGGCACTTACGCTTCCATAAATCTCCTCCTTGTCACTTTCAAATTACACAGATTTATTCACAGAAGAACAGGCCTGAACAGAGTCGAGAGAACAACGTAGAGTATAAGGGAGAAAAAAAAACACACTCATGTCTTTATGACCCGGCGCAGCAGTGTGGGGGGATCTGAAGTGTGCTGTTATGTGGAAGCACACGCAGCAACGTGCATATGCTGTATTTGCACAAATATAATGTTTATGCCTCAAGTGGGAGTCCCCTTAAGCAGCAAGCATTCATTGTGTATGTGTGTGTGTGTGTGTGTGTGTGATGTAATCCAGTTCTTGTCACTAACTGTGTCAGAACGCTTAAGTGTGCTTAGGAGTTTCCTGTTGAGTTTGCTGAGAAATATATTAGCATATAGATCTATAGAGATCTCACCTTTGTGTTGCTTTCTAGTGCAACATGATCTCATTGTAGTGCGCCAAGCTGTGATGGACTCATTACTGCCCCCTGAGGCTGGAGGGCACTGCAGCCTGCTTGAAAGTTGTAGTTGTTACTTTTCTTTCAATCACCTAAAATTAATCAATTATTGGCTGTAACTTCAACAGTAACATCTATAATCCATCCAACCAGATGTTGATAAAAGTCAGAACATTAACAGCAGCAGTGTTACTGTTTACGAAATAAAGATGATCCCTTGCTGGCTAAATGAGACTACAGAGGTTGTCAGGGATCTGTAGGGTTGTTCACTATAGCCCAGCATTAGCTTTTTACTTCTGGCAGTTGCATTTACACTTTAAAAATCTGCGCTACTCCAAAATCCAGTGCCAAAATCCCACAGGTTTTTGTCGAGGGAACCAAAGCAATGCTAATTTCCGGGTTGGTCAACAAAAATGCATTATCCCTGCAGCCCTTTATTCCATAAAAATCACTTCCTTCATTGTCACTGTCCAAGTTGACCAGTCCATTCACCCCCTGGAAGGTACAGTGAAAATTCTAACAAGTCAAGTTTACTTTTAAAAAGATGAGAAACCGATTACCTTGAGAAAAGTAAGTAAAGGAACTTAACTGTGCCAGGTTGTGTAATACTGCCACTCAGTCAAAACAAGGAAATATAGTGAAATGAAGTAAAAGAATGAGAAAGTAAAATTACAAGACTTTATAAATTAAATTAAAGGCACTTTTTAATTTAAGGAAAGAAATGTAGTGATGGGGTGTTTTCTGTATTAATAATGCACGTATGTGAGACATTGTGAATGAGCGAGCCCCTTTTTTTTAAGCTTTTATCTGCACTTTATTTTGTGTCAAGTTGGATACATTGCCCTGCCATAATCATGACGACGTGTTGAAAAAGTACTGTGTGGACTTTCAAGTAAATCCACTTATCAGAAAAAATCAATGTGAATGAAGTATATATGATAAATAATTGAATTATCTCTTTCCTTCCCTCTTCTGTGCATTGACTTCTCTCCCCCTCCGTGTCTCTTCCCCTCTTCTCCTCCTGTCACTTTGTCAGAGGTGTTATGCAGTTTGGTTAAACGCAGAGACCTTTGAAGTTGTAGTTAGTGAGCTGGCAGCTCTGTTCTCCTTTGTCTGCCTCTGTCCTCCTCTCCCTCTCTCACTGTAGGGGAAGACTGTGATTCATGTACTGCTTGTGAAGACCACCATTAATTTCATGTAATACAGCTTTTATCTCCGTCCCTGGGCCCACTATCGCTTCCATTTTCTCTCTTTCTGACTGTCTTACCTCGTGTTCTTTCCCTCTCTGTCCTTTCTGACTTCGCTCCCTCGCTTTCCCCCGCCTGTACAGCTGCATTATCTCGGCGCCGTCCCTGCCTTCTCACCCCGAAGCTTCAGCTGTTCATTGGTGGACGGTTCATGACATATTTGTCCCCTCTATTTTCCACTGTCTGCGAGAAAGTCCATCTATATTCACTCTATACTCATCATCATCATCATCATCACTGAATCATTTAAAGCATCCTGACTCATCTTAATCATAAAAACATCTTCATTCCCATTTTAATTACTATTATTATTGTCATCACCATCATCATTGTTGCTGTTGTTTTTATTACATTTGAATAATTTGAATTTGAATTTTCATCATCACCTTCAGAATCACTGAGAACATTTAGATTCCATCTTTGTTTATTCAAATCATTGAAAGTAATTCTTAACCATCATAATCATCATCATCCTCAGCTTTATTATCATCAATATCTGAATCACTAAACGCAGCTTCACTCACATTTTCATTATAATTCTCATCATCATCATTATTATTATCGAAATAACTAAAGTTATCCTCCGTCTTATAATCATCCTCATCATCACAGTCAACACAGTCAACACAGTCAACGCCACCACTCTGATGCAACTTTAATCATCTAATCAACTGACATCTTTATAATTTTCATAACAATTAATGTCAACATCATCAGAATTTCACTCATCACTATTTAGATCAAATCCTGTGGGTCATTATCAGCTGATCTTTACCGATATTACAAACATTAATTAGGTTTGTACGTCTGCACATGACATACGTCATTATAGTCATCATCGTTATTATCATCACAATTCCAATATTGATAATGTCAGGAATCAGTTCCATAGCAGTCTTGTCATCAGACAACACACACACACACACATGCACCTTGTCACATCCATTGCTCTTGATTGCCACCCTCCTCTCCTCCCCCTTTTCTTCCCCCACAAAGCCCGCAGTGGCACTGAGGCATGGAAATGTCAGGGGTCAAGTTTACGTTGACGCTAAAGTGCCGGTCACCCTGGGCCACGGTAAAGGTCGGCACCATGGCGACAGCTGGTTGATATCCTGGTTGGGGAGGCACTCGTGAGTCACCGCTCCAAATCCTCCATGTGGCATTAACATCATTTTCTGATTGCTCTCCTTCTCTGTCCTTTTTTTTTTTCTTCTTCAGATTGCCGTCTTGACAGATCTGCCCTGTGCTGGCTGAAGGAAAAGGTCAGTTCTTAGACTATAGTTAACACTTTTTAAAAAAATAAAAACTTTCCTGGTACATGATACTGTGTAAAAATAAAGATAGAGTTGGATTAACAGCATCCAATTGGTTACCATTAACTTGAGCAAATTCTGAAAATGACACATGGAGTGAAAGGAAATATGGTTTATAATAACCTTAATGAAACTGGGACTTGATTCTAAAATAGCTGATGGTGGGTTTCACCCTATTTATTCAACCATCACAGCCTACATGTATGCATTGATTAGGAAAGGAGGTTACAGCTAATGAACAGTGGATAGACAGCTCTGCCAACAGTGATGCCCTGTTCACGTCATATCAAATTTCCTGTAAATACAAGCTGTCATCTGGGAGAAACCATTCACGTCACTCTGCTGGGGGTAATTACCAGCAAGACATGAGCTCTTTTTATAGGCCACAGTGTCTTGAACTTGAAATTATGAATGAAACATATGACACACAAAGCAAACATGTTGACAGTTATCATCAGTTATTAGCACTTTCATACACTAATACTTAACATAAGATATTATAAGTGATATCTGCTGCAGATGATTTATGATAATTATCCCAGTTATAGCAATGGCATCTTATCTTTCTCCTCCAGTCATGATGTGATGTGAAAGTGGCATGTGTGCTTGTGCTTTATAGTAAAAGTACTATGTAACTCCAACAAAAATCCAACACAGTATGACTTTCATTTCAAAACATGGCAACAGTTTACTACATGAAATGCAAAGATATGTTATTAAATCTAATCACAGCAAAAGCTTAACTATATTACCTGTCTTTTTGATTTTTTTTTTTTCTAGGAATAAGCAGTCACCAACATCAACTGCTAGGCTAAAACCAAGGCTAACCTAGCCTGTTGCATGCTACATTCTGGCCTTTAGCGTGGTCCAAAAACTGACGTCCATAGAAAAGCTGAATTTCAACTTAAACTGGAGCATCTGCCGATTAACTCCATACCTGATATGTTAGGATCCACAAGAACTCGGCACTATACTAGATTCAGGGTCAGCAACCTGTGGCTCCAGAGCTGTATGTGTCTCTTTGCCCCTCCCTCCCTGTGGCTTTGACCAAAAATTATATGGAGATGAACTTTTTTCAAACTTTTCTTTCTTTTTACATGTTTTTAAATTTTCCTTTAGCATTGTTGTAGTCCCAAAGTAATTCTTACATTTTCCAATTATAAAAATGTGGAAAAAAAAACAAAACAGTTTAATATTTCTATAGCTGCCACTTAATAGTCCAAGTCAACCACATTTTCATTTATTCATTAGTCGCAGAAAAAAACCCACCTCAAACTCCATTTGGGAGCTGCGCCTTGTTGTTCAGCCCAGGGGACTGTCATAAAATAAATGTGCAACAACTAGCTGACTAATGACTTAAACTGACGACTACTGGTCGATTAGGGAAGTCTTCATTTAGGACCAGCCATAAATATTTTGTCAACTAAAATATGCTTCATAGCTCACGTCTATGGCTCGGTGCCTTTTCCTCTAAATTTACCCGACGGCTAGTCTCCCCAAGCTAGCTATGGATGCCAAATCCAAAAACACCAAAAGAGAATTTAATTGTTGCAGCTCCAGACAATTTTTTCTCTTTTTTTTTGTTAAAAATGTCTCTTGAAAGTAAAGGCTGCAGACCCCCTAGTTTTACTTTTGTTAGCTTCGCCACCTTCTCTGCGATGCATAAAGTGAGGTAGTCTCATTGGTGTGTTCAAGATCTACTAGTTAAAAAATGTTGAATGCTTTCTTTGTTTTAGTACTCTGTAATGTGGCCTTGGGTACCTTGAAAGGCACTCTGTCAATCTAAGTTATTATTGTTATTATTATGCAGACCTCACTACAAAATCACCTTTAACTTTTTGTTTAATTCTGAGCTGATTTTCATTAAATTTGGTTTGTTTTAAATGTGAGAAATTAAACATGATAGCGGTTCAGTTAATGAGGATGATCTTATCAGTCTTCTGGATATGTAAAAGTTGAATACAGTGTGAACAACACTGATATTTGATGTCAAGGCTCTGACCTCGTCACTCCCAAGCTGACGACCTTCTCTCACCGAAGGTGACCATGGACACTGACCGGCTGCCCCACCAACCCAATTCTGGGTACCTACATCTCCAAATATCAGAGCAGAGTTTTTAAGTGCACTGTAGGTATTAATCAATGGATCATTCTCAGATTTGTAGTCTTAAATGATTAATTTCTTGTCTAGAAATCTCTGTACAAAACTGTAACATATACCCTACTTGTGGGTTTGGTTGTTCACCGCTATTATCAGTGGTTGATGTAAAACAGACTGCATCAACAAGTGCCAAAATGGATACAAGTAGGATCCCAAAGTGTCCTTAATGAAACGGGCAGAGCAAGAACACTTGTAGACATTTGGGCCCTTTCTTGGCTAAAGGTAGTCTTCAAATTGGATCTGTTGTTGGGCTGCGACTGAGGATGTTTTTGAATCTATGAGAATAAAGGCAGAAAAAGACAAAACCACTGAGTGAGAGGCTTTGTCACTCTTCAGGCTTCGTTCCAAATATTTTATCTGGTCTGAATTTGATTCTGCTGCGAAGCACCGAGTAGCGCTCAAGCCTCTATTTTAACATTGCTTTATATGGGCGCATTTAAAACCACAGTCTGTGATTAATCATTCACCATTAGCCTGAACATCACAGCAGGTGAGAAAGAAGCTAGAGGGGCTAAACCACGCCAAATAATGAGCTCAGCAATATCTCGATATATTTCTTTCTTCTTATCTGATGTTCTTCTTGCTTTCTCCACTTCTTTTTTCTCCCTTTTCTTACACAAATAATGCCAAATTTCTTTTTGATGTTCAGCCGCAATCCCAATTCACAGTAGTGAAAGGCATATAAAAACAGACAGAAAAGATGACACCTCAAGCAGCACTGTGAAACATATTTACATGCTCTTACTTTGGAGGGGATTGGGAAAGCACTTTAGATGCAAACCATACACAGAGTGTATTTAAATGGCCTCTATATTGCTGCCAGTCCACTTTCTGTTCCCCAGCCTTCACCGATTCCCCGGGCCCTTTGTTGTTCCCCCTCTTTTACTGGCAGAATGAATATCTACACACTGCAGCTCCGCAGGGGGTCTAATGTGTGTGTGCCGGAGGATGGGAGGGAGTGTTTAGACAGCCAACGTATGTAGGAACCACTATCCCCCCCCTGTTCACACACAACACAGACACAGACACACAGGGGTTAATATGGCCACCAGCCGTGTGGCGTGGCTGACTGGCCCACCTTCCATCTTGCCCAGCCAGGCTCCATGCTGGGCACGACACGCCCGTTTGACAGTATGCATCCGCCAGGCCACGACGGCTCCCATATGGAAACCTTCAGCCGCCGCCGGAGAGGGGGGAGGACGGAGGGAGGGCAGAGGGGTTAGATGGAGAGTTGTACTGTAAAAACAAATGCATTTTATATTTCAGACATTTATTGTGTCAAAAAAATGGCCCAAAATATGTCTGTATGTACGGCGAGTCCTCAAGCTGCAAGGATGGATGGATGGATGGATGGATGGATGGATGGATGGATGGATGGATGGATGGACACATTTTGTTCCAGTACAATGTTCTGATAAGACACAAAGTGTGTGAAAGCAATATACTGTAAATGAAACTGTTTATTATGACATACAGTCAAAGTGTGTGTATGTAAATTTCCATCACTCTGCACCAGGGGTCTGCAACCTGCAGCACATGTGGCTCTTTTACCCCGGTCCACTGGCT
>JAJHUR010127819.1:941-17998 GCA_027495735.1 Lutjanus campechanus
TGGCCAAGTCATTTGGCCACGCCCACCAATAAAAAACACATGACAGGTAAATTTTCACCAAGACTGACGTGTGTGCCAAATTTGGTGAGTTTTTGAGTATGTTTAAGCCCCCAAAAATGCAATTCACTTTTTTTGACAGTCTGAGCAAAAACAATAGGGCCTTGCACCTACGGTGCTCGGGCCCTAATAATAGTGCTAATACATAATCCATATTTTGACTTTACGTCACCTTGTAAATTGTGATCTGAAAAAATGTGCACATGTGATGGGGGGAAACCTGAAAGTGGAGTTTCAAAAGGATAGATCTTTATTTTGAAACTTTGCAGATGTACATTTGCATTTCTGTTATACCCAGTTTCACTCATCTCTGCTACATCTGTCCACACAACTCCGTTCTTTTTTTGGCAGTGCTGTCTCACATTGCTGGTCTGAAACTCTGAAACAGAGAGTAGGGTAACTGCAGACTGGAGACTTTGAGAGGGTCATGGTAGCTCTCAATAATTTCTTAATTTGGCCAATCAGAGGCTTACAATTCTGTCAATCGAAAATGAATTTCAATCTATATTCCACTGAATGCACAAGTAAGACAAGACATGTTTCAAACTGGACAATTTTGTTTCTGTAAATATACATTAATTCTGAGTTTTGGTGCCTGCAACACATTCCAAAAAAGTTGGGACATTACATCGCCTTTTCTTTTAACTATACTCAGTAAGTAGCTGTGAACTGGGGACAGTAACTGTTGAAGTTTTGAAAGTGAAATTCCTTCTGAATTCTTTCTTCTCATATTTGCTTGATATATGCACCTTCAGGTGCAGTTCGGGGTCTCTGTTGTCGTATTTTCAGCCTCATGGTCCTTTTCCTCTTTAGCCCGGAGGACACGACATCCATAATCTGTGAAAACAATTTGAAATGTGGACTCTTCAGATTATAGCGCACTTTTCCACTTTGCATCAGTCCATCTCAGATGAGCTCGGGCCCGGAGAAGTCGGCAGCATTTCTGGACGTTGTTGAGTGTGTGTGGCTTTCGCTTTGGATTGTAGAGTCTTAACTTCCATTTGTAGATGCAGCACTGACAACATAGAAGTGTTCCTGAGCCCATGTAGTATCCTTTATGCAATTATGCAGATTCTTATTGAACTAAGGGGTCAAAGGTCATAGGCATTCAATGTTGGTTATCAACTGGATTTTTGTTGCCCATGTCCCAACTTTTTGTTGCAAGCATCAAATTCTGAATGAGTAAATATCTACAAAAAACAATGAAGTAACTATTTTGAACATTAAATATCTTGTCTTTGTACTGTGATTGAATTGAATGCAAATCAAAAATGATCTTCAAATCATTGCATTCTGTTTTTAATAAACATTTAACACAATGTTCCAGTTTTTCTGGAATTGAAAAGATAGACAGATCAGTACAGAAGTAGAATTCACTTGAGAAAAATATATTTTCCCCATTTCATTTTCTAAATTAACAGGATACCTTTAGCAGGCTCTCCATGCCCAGGGCTGGCTCTCAGCTCCAGAAATCCTATCCACAGCCTTGCATGCTCCTGCGGACTCAGGCACAGCTCACCCAGTCCCATAACCAGCCTGCAGTATGCTCCAGTGGGCCCAAGCAGGCACTGGAGAGCCAGTGTTGACAGACACTGAGTGTCAAACGAAAATGTGGCAGGTACAACTGTGATGTGCAGTCCATGAGGGAGAGTTTAAGAGTGGCTGAAAGCTAGGAAGTACTGAGCCTGGGCCCGCTAGAGCTTGCTGAAGGATGTCTCATGGCTAGTTCACACTAGACGCTTGAGCAATGCATGGAGTTACCTGTTGGATTTCATTTCAATGCCCATATTAACAGGTTCGAGCATCCATACAGCCCGCGTGTGCAGCACTGCTCACACACGTCAGGTGTGGCTGCAGGACACAAGGAGAACATGCAAACTCCACACAGAAAGGCCCTGTCGGCTCGGGGATTCGAACCAAGGGCCCTCTTTGGACTGGCAGCAGCGCTAACCACTGCGCCATCGCGCCGCCCTATACATCAATGCTGTTTAATTATAAACAAGTTGGTTTAACCTGCTGTATTGTTGAAACTGAACAAATCGCATCGCAGTTTCATTGTCTACATCTGTGTAATATGCCTTTCTCTCTCCTCCCTTTCCCCTCTATCCATCCCTCCATTCCTCCCTCCTCTCTCTCTCTCTCTCTCTCTGACTGAGGGGGAAAATCCCTGATTGCCAGCTCTTTTCTTCTCTTCCAAACTCTCCTGCAAACTCTATCTAGAAAGACAGGGCTTCTAGCAGCCACCTCGCAGCAGAAACGCAGCCTGTGTGGACACAGCGCCGTGTGTGAGCTAGGGCTGTCAAAATTGCTCCAAAATGAGCTTCGAATATTCGTTCTAAAATTAACACATAATTCGAATATATTCGAATATTAATTTGTGCATTATGGCAACAGGAGGACAAACTAAGACATAACTACTACTTGTATGTATTTTTTATTTAATACTTTAATATTACTTTAATATACTTTAATATATTACTTTAATATACTTTAATATTACTTTAATATTTAAATACGAGTCGAGACGTGGCTGTTTAGGTGGAGTTCCAGACATAACGGCATGCTCATCTGGGTGCACATTTTCAAGATGTGTCTTCAGGTTGCTAGTGGTGGAATGATAAGCTAATTTTAGCTTACACAGCTTGCATATCACTTTATCTCGCTCGGCATTTTTTCCGTCGGCGGTGTCGGCCCAGAATCCAAAATAATTCCAGACGGGGCTTAAGTTTTTCGGAGTCCAGATCACTTTTTCGTTTGGCTCTGTACATTCCGCCATCTCTCTCTGCATGTTTTGTCGCGTCTCACTGCAGGTGCAGCTTACGTGACCTGTCTATGACCCGGCCGTCATACAGTGCGCCCACTCGCAAAGCAGCCACTGTTTTATTTATTTTTTTTCTTCGTCTTTTTTCCCCCCACTCAGTTTTTTCCCACTGTTTATTTAATATTCGAATATTAATTTTCACATTCGAATCTCTTTTTTTTTTAAATATTCGAATATATATTCGAATTTAGAATATTCGTTGACAGCCCTAGTGTGAGCTGCAGCAGTTCAGCGACTGTCGTCATGGGCTTCTCAAGAACGTAGTGTGAACCAGCTGTCAGGACATATATCAACATGCTACGAAGACAGAACTATCATCACAACAACATGACATCATCGTTTCAGGAGTCTCTGGTCTGCAGAGTTACTAGGCCTGGGCCAAAAAATCGATTTTTATATTAATCGCGATTTTTTTCTGCCGATTTTAAAAAATCGATTCTCATATGAGAATCGATTTTTATTCATTTATTAATTTTTTTAATTTTTTTTTATTTTTTATTTTTTGACGGTGTTTTCTGTGCCATTACACTCGAAATAAAGTCAAACCGGCTCCTTGTGTTCGTTTCTCCTCACTCTGGCGTTTTCTTTTTGTAATCTGCACTCCACTTCCGGAAATACAAGCACATGGGTCACTATAGTAACGCGAAGCAAGCAAAGCACACACAACAATATGGCAGAGCGCGGCGAGCCGAGTCCTACCGAGCCACCTGAAGTGTTTCCCCCACCATCCCACTTCAAATCCAAAGCATGGAGTCTCTTCAGTTTTTATAAACAGCAGGGAACAGGAGAGCTCGACATGAAGAGAGCCGTATGTAAAGTTTGTCACAGTCAAATCGCTTACTGCGGTAACGCGACGAACATGACGGCGCACATTTCTCGTCACCATCCTGAGAAAAAAAAACAGCTGGAGAACGTGAAACAGCGGCCCTTGGCACAGCTGACAATAGATTCAACTCTCCACAAACTCCCAGCTGGATCAGACAAGGCGACGAGGGTAACTACGGCAATTGAGATCATTTAAAACACTGTAGTTTACACTTTTTAAAAAAAGCTTTTTGTTATATGTTCATGTTAAAAGTCACTTTGACAAAAGCACACATTTTTGTTGAATGTTGAAAATCCTCATCACTCCAAAGTGGTAGGAACAGTCAGGGAGATGACTAAAAGCATCCTTATACACTTTTATTTATTCTAAAACATTTTGTGTTTATGCTTATATTAAAAGTCAGACTTTGACACTTAATATTTACATTCAAGCTGTGTGTTGTTCTCAGCAATGAATAGGCTAAATATCAAAAACAGATTTTGTGTGTATTGTTTTTTTTAAATATGACTTATGATGTTCAAGGAAAGAAATCACAATAATTGAAATATAAAATCGCAATACTAGGTAAAATCGAATCGCAATATTTGTTGAATCAGAATCGCAATTTAAATCGAATCGGGACCCAAAAAATCGTTAGAGAATCGAATCGGGACAAAAGCAAATCGTCCCAGCCCTAAGAGTTACCCTATTCTGTGTTTCAACGAGACAATGTGACCAGAAATAAATGACTCACACTGTCTGCAACACAGGCACACATCTGCAAAACTTTGAAAATAAAGCTTCGCCCTTTCGAAGCTCAAGTTTCAACATTTCAAAACTTTTTTTCCCCCCCAACATACACAAATAGTTTTCAGATCACCATTTACAAGGTTTCAAACCTAGAAAACAAAGTAATACACCGGGAGAACAGAGACAAATTTGAAACTGAAAATCTGTTGGAGAAACTCCATTTAAAAAAATAAAAATAAAAATAAAAAAAGAGTGCTGCAGTTGTCAAGAACAAAAACAAAATAATGTTTGCAGAGATGTGAAATTTCAGCCTAAAATTCTACAAGCCCTAAAAACTTAATTTCATTCCTGCAAAACCACTTTTTTAAGATTTCAAGCTTTCAAACACAGTTTCAACTTTATTCTGTTTCAAATTATGATGATATTCATCCTATGGTTCAACAGATTTTACCACCTTCATGTCAAAAAGACAAAAATTTGGGGAAATCCCTCCCAATACTGGATATTGTTCCGATACTGATGCAAATAGCTGGATTGGGTAGTGTGACTGCGAAAGTAAAATATTATTAAACATTAAAGGTTTTGTTGTTGTTGTTTTTGTAAACTCTATGTTTTAAGACTGTGGATCCAAATATCATATGATTATCACAGAAAACAGGAAGTGCAATATTTGTTAAAGGCAAAATGTGTGTCAAAAAAACGTTTAAATAAATGAAAAATTATGTTAGGGAGAGATCTTGTCCTACATATTGTGGAAAAACTTTTGATTGCCTTCTTGCCCCGGTCAACCTGCAGAAAACCGATCAGGTCTGGTTTCTGTGGTTTGGAATATTATATAAAGAATGACATGCACATCCTATTCTGAGACTTCTGCTTATGATAAGGTTTGCGTGTGAGGTATATTTCTGGTAAGATGGTCGAGTTCATGTGTAGTATAGATCCTACAGATCATACAATCTCGAACCTACTCTAACAAGTCAGCATTTCTCTGTTTTCTGTAATCTGAGAGTCATGCATTTCCATTTTTGGGTACCATTGAGGTACAGCTCTTTGCATCAAGCCATGTTGGGAGACGTGGGGATTTCAGCAGGCAAAATCTAAACACTATACATTCCGTCTCCTTTTAAGGGTTCGACTGTATATACTGAAGGAGGACATGGGATGAGCTCACGTCTCAGATGGTCTTTACGGAGTCTCATTGGATATTAATTAAGCTTTTGGATAATAATGAGGTTGGGAACGGCCTATTGTCACAAATGCTTTAAAAACCCTTAGACAGATATCCAGGGCCTGGGAATCTCTGAGACTTCAGCAAGACTTTTTTATTCAGTATTCGGGGGGTTCCTCTTCACAGCTGTTGTCATCATTGGACTGAAGATTCCCCCACTGTGCTGCAGACAGTTGTTTTTGATGCCCGTTCAATAAATTCATTGAAAGAGCATCGGCGGCGTTTTTGACTTTTTCCTCTCAACTCAAGATTCAACATGTATCTCCGATTGAAATTTAAAAAATAATCTACTTGAATTAAACTCTTCAGTGTGTGGTGGACTAATTTCAATGTGTGTATTGAGTATATTATTATATATGACGTAATGAAAATCAGCTATTTCTGTATTATTTTCCCCCTTCATCCCCATTTATTTCTGCCAAGTTATTTATTTGCTTTTTGGATTTCTTCATGTATTTCCATTTGTTTTTTTACACTTTGGAAAATCTAATAGGGGAAGTCAGTAAATAGGGCATATAAATTAATTTATTTTCTTCATTTATTTTTAATTTTGGCAGTTTCAGTCCTCCACAGAGCTGAACAATTTATCGTTTTTTGATCAAAATTGCGATTTCAAAATTTCAAAATTGTGATCGCCAAAGCAGCATTTTTATGCAGCGCTCCTGACTGACCCAGGATCTGTTGTGTCAACTATTTTACACATGGCGTCTCCCTACCATCCTGCCAAGCTCACCAATCAGAAGCGGCATGCTACTCGTTGACAGGTCACGCTAATCAATCAGTATTAATCTGCTCCTGCTTTGTAACGTTAACGTGTTTTGAAATGGCTTCAGCTAGAGGTGCAAGGGATCGCAGTTGATCCATGTTTCGTACGGATTGCCTTCCACGGTGCGGCACGCATGTGATCCGCAGACTACGTGTGAGCATCATAGTTTTACTGTCACTGTTACTTTTGTATAAGTTATAATACCTGAATTCTCAATGCAGAGTTGCAGTGAAAAGACAGGACAGATGCTGCTGCATGCAGCAACTCTGCGAACAGTGACTGATTTAAAAGCCGTCACATCGTCTTGAGTGAAATCCAGATCATTACTTGTAGTATATAAGTAACTGTAGTATATTCAGTAACGATGATGTGAAGATGATGAAGGAATCTCCACTGACACCGTCTTGCGTATATAATAAAGGTTTATTATAAAGAAGCACAGAACACCTATAATCACCTCGATCCTCCTGCTGGGTCCTATTTACATAAAAACTACAATCTCCTTCAATCTCTATTCTTTTGTCGTTGAGTAACACATACTTTCTTAATGATGATATCCCCAACAAATCTAGGACCCTGCCATGATTATCTTCCTACTGGACTCTAAATTTCCCTGTACCACTATTCTCTCCTGTACACCAGCATGGGAGCTGAACTGACTTCCCGAAAGTCACTTCAACCCTAGTCTTTGTAAAGTTTTGGACTAAACCTAGCACCATGGACTGCCTGAAGAGGATTCAGCCAATGTCCCTCTGAATAACAGTTCTAACCTACCCCGTTATATAGTCTGTTGTCATGAGACTTTAATGCAAAACATATGGCCTTAATTACCTTACCATGGGGCTCCCGACACACTCCTGACAGAAGATATATTTTTCCCTCTTGCACCTACTTCAACCAGGTTGCTTTGATGGTATGATGTAATTTTCTGTCATGTTTGTAAATGTTGCAGTACATTGTGAATATTGCACTGAAGCTTGATTTTAAGAAAATCCTGAATCGTGAAATCATCATGAAAATAGGGCTGCAGTACTTCCATAGTCGACTATTTTCTCGATTACACTGATTAATAGTTGGTTGGTCTATAAAATGTCAGAAAGCGGTGAAAAATGTCAATCAGTGTTTCCCAAGGTGCAGGATGACGTCCTCAAATGTCTCGTTTTTCCCCATAACCATATGCAGTTTATGCACTTTTAAGAAGCTAGAATCTGAGAATTTTGACTTTTCAGGCCTTAAGAATTTCTCAAACCACTTAATCAATCATTAAAATTGCTGTGGATTAATTTAAAAATCAATTAATCTTTGCAGCTCTACATGAAAATCAACTCTTTCTGCATTATTTACCTTCTTAAATTCTCCCCAACTCAGTTCTGCAAAGCTATTTATATGCTTTTTGCACTTCTTTGTACTTTCCCATTTGTGTTTTTTACATTTGGATTATCAAATAGGGCAAGTACATAAACAGGACATTATTAAATGAGTCATTTATTTATTTAGGTATTTCTAATTTTGGCAGTTTTGGTCCTCCACATCCACAGTGCTGTACAGAATTTTTAAAAAAATCACTGCATTGACTTTACAGCCAGACTGAACTGATTTGAGGTCCAGTATGAACCAAAACCCTTTTTCTTTTATATACTTAAGTACTTTCAACACTACCAAATGTTAGTATTGTTTTAAACAATGTGGTATTGAAAAGTTCTGGGGAAACGAAACTTACTGCAACTTGTTGGCAGCCCTGCTCTTCACTCTTGTAACGAGGAAGAGGAGAAACTTCCTCCACAGATGTATTGATTTTCTGCTGCGTCACATTAACACGACCATTAATCACAACGATGCAAACGTTTGTTCCGTCCATTGTTTTTGCGTTAGTTAAGGTCAACGACAGGCAGAAGAAATCAGTATTTACCAGGTGTGAAGGTCCAGCTGATGGTGTCGCTGTTTGATTCCAGCCGCAGACCAACCGTTACTGAAGTTAAAGGTCGGAAAAATCCCAATTTTACAATATGGCAACTGTGTAAAACATTCAACACGTGTTTATCGATCAGTTTCTAACGTTAAACACGAACTGTCCGAGAGCTGGCGACGGTTAAAATAGTTAAACAAGTCTCGCGACTTGACTGAGCGGACGTCTTCAAGTTGGGCGCGGTACACGTTAAAAAAGAATAAAAGACCTCGCAGAGACTGTCGCTTCGTAAAGTTTCTCTCAGTGGTTTAATAACGAAGTTTGTGCTCTACACCTACCGTGACTCGTCTTCACTTGGCAGCCCCGACAAGCTCCAACTCCTCTTCTGTCAGCTTGAACGATGGCAGCAAGCGCGAGGGCTTCCGGCTTTCGTGCGCAGCCTTTCAGAGTAAAAGCACCGCCGTTTGAAGACAAGTCAGCCCTACGGAAAGCAATTTTTGTCAATATATTGTTTAACAAATAATAAACACATAAATACATATGGCTATGAATTAAGAATAAATAAGACATAAATAACATTTATTTCAGGAGCTTTAATTTCCTAATGCCACATTTATTTATTTTCCTGCTCTTGTGAATTCAGTGGTGGAAAGAGAAATAGTGCTGCAAATCTGTACTCAAGTACAACTACTGTTACATTGCTAGAGTATTACTCAATTACAAATAAAAGTGCTGGTGTTAGAAATATGCTTAAGTAAAAGCACAAAGTATCTGTTGCAAAAACTACTTGTCTCCAAACTAGGGCTGCAAATATTGCTCGTTTTCCTGAACTAATAGTTGAAGACGCTAACAATTAGTTACTTCACATGTTTTTTTGGGTTTTTTTCACATTTTCAACTGTTTTTCTCATTTTAAGTCAACGTTTTGCCATGCCAGACAAGACAATGTCAGATGAGGTGCACTTACCGCCATGACTATTGACTAAATATCCATTAATACATTTTAATTCTTAATGGCAATTAATCGATTATTGATTAATCGTTAACTTACTTCTTACTCCAAATGTGTGCTGCTGCAGTGTTTTGTTTTGCTTTTCATTCATTTGTCTTTGTTTTCATTGGCCCGTTTGTGATCAGATCACCTGATTGGCTCCTAAAATGCAGATGAAAGGTCTGGATATTGATTCAAATTATACTCAGTACTCAACTATGATTTTAAAAGTAACTAAGTAGATTACATCTTGTAATGGATACTTGATTACGAGTGAAAGTACAGACTTGAATTTGCATCACTCTCGACGAGGGCTGCAACACTCAATTGATAATGAATTGATTATTTAATTAATCACCGACCAATCTGACAAACGATTAATTAGTTGGAGGAATTTGAGGAAAAAGTGCTGAAAATGGGTCAAAATGATCTGGGCTTGATGCGACAACACTTATCAAGAAGCTCTAAAAAAAATTCAGTCTCCAAATGGTGTGACTGAGCCAAGAATGATGGCACAAGAAAGCTCACTGGAGACAGAACAAAGGTGGTGTCAGGATTACATATTTTAATACCTTGTTTTATACATGCATGTTAGCTTACAATTCATAGTCACAACACAGCGCTGAACTATTCACCCTACACAGTTCATGACAGTTGGCAGATGACTAATGCAATTCAAAGATAAAGACAGCTGATTAACTATCTGGTGCAAAGCAGACAGGAAGACACCTAGAGCAACTTCCTCTTTTGATAAAGAAAAACAAGCATTTGGCAATAGGTCATGTCATGTACCACATTAGACTATTCATCAACTTTAAAGATGACACGTACTCAATAACTTATCGAAACACCATTTTAGGTAAAAACATAAAAGAGCACTTAGCTGTTTTACATTTCAGGGCGCTGCCGTCCTGGATTGGATGGGACGTGTCGTGTGCCCGAGCCCAGGAAACCAACAAACTCGAGTCGATCCCGGGATCAGACTGAAGAAGGAGATTCAATATACCTTCTTTTATACGGTTTGGAGGCTTTAGATAGTCCCCCCCCTTCTTTTACAATTTCAACTCACATTCAAATATGATACATGCACCTGCACACACTAATGTCCAAACTTATGTACCTCTGTTCCAACACCAGGCAGGTCCTGATGGTACCAGACTGTAGGCTACATCAGGTCGTGTCTGACTGTCTCAGCATTCCTTCGCTTAATGCTCATCACTTCTTATCTGTGCAGTTGGTCTACTTCAGCCATAATGAGTTGGCAGTTTGGTGACACGAACGTGGTTGGACTGATACAGAAAGAACATTGGTATCTTCAGAGAGCACAGAACTTTCAATAAACTACTTTATAAATGAGAAATAAATGTATTTAGGGCTAAGTTAATAGGCCACCTTGTTTTTTTAATTTCTTCTCACCAGGAAAGCAATATGGGCCGTTTTATCCTACTTCATAATGAGACACAGTTAATGCATTTTGGTGGAATAAACAGGCTCTCATTTTTTCCTCAAATCAGTGAAACATTAGACAGTCTTTCCAGTCTTTTATTTATTTGGTGAGCCAAATAAAACCTGCTGTGGTTCCCGATCCAGTCTCTGGGAACAACTGATCTAACAGATTCAGACCAAAGCAACAGCAACCAGAAACTACAGGGCTGCAGCTAACAGTCTTGATCAATTGATTATTAGATGTTGTCAATCAGTCAAAGGACACACTCTCAAATGGCTGTTTTTCTACAGCCCATGATTTTCAGTTTTCTGTCACAGAGGACTAAAGACAACAGGAAATATTCACATCTAAGACGCTAAAATCAGAGAACTGGACTTTTTTCTTTTTTTTAAATTAAAAATTACTCTGCCACTGCCACAATAAAATGTCGACTTGTTGGTCTGATTGTCATCAGCTCTTCACCTCTCGGTCCTGTGAACTCATCTGATCAGTAGTCAATAAGACGATCTGATGGCAAATGAGCGAATAAAAACAATGACGTAGTATCTTCTCATCAGTAACTTCTCATCCTATGTAATGCATGAGGAATGTTGTTGGAGAAAGGATTCTTTTTTTGGTGTGTGATTTGCTGTCACCAGGATTGGTCAGTGACCCTGGGCCAGAGAGGGGCATCTGTCAGGTCATAGGTTGTCAGCTCGGACATTTGCAACCAGGTGTGCTCCAAAAATGTCAGGCAATTTGCCTTTAAAAGGGGCATGCAGAGAAGTCCAGGTTAGAGCGATATTGGCTGTCCTCTCCGAGTATACTGGCTACTTGTTTTGATGCTGTCTTGACTTCTGTAATAAACTGTTGTTACAACTGCAAGTCAGTGTCAGCGGAGATTTCTTCATCACATCCACATCTACATCACCACTGAAGAATACGAAACGATTTTCCAGTCTTCTATTGTCCAGTTTTGGTGAGCCCGTGTGATTTATAGCCTCAGTCTCCTGTTCTAAAGCTGGGGACATGCTACAAGATTTTCACAGTCTTTGCAGATTTTGAAAAGACTTGGAGCACACACTACACGACTGGCTTCAACAGATTCTTTTAAAGACTGGGGATCACACATTTAAGGACTGCAGCAGATGAGGGATCACACACTACACGACCGCGTCCAGAGTCGGCTAAAAAAATTCAAACATGTTTGAATTATGGCGACTGAAGTCGGGCGGAGTCAGTTCACCTCACACACTTGCTGATTCCAGTCTGTACCGCTTCAAGGTTCGACATGTTGTGTGTTCAGAGATGGTCTTCTTCATACCTTGGTTGTAACGAGTGGTTATTTGAGTTACTGTTGCCTTTCTATCATCTCAAACCAGTCTGTCCATTCTCCTCTGACCTCTGGCATCAACAAGGCATTTTCACCCAGAGAACTGCAGCTCACTGGATATTTTCTCTTTTTCTCTGTAAACCTCAGAGATGATTGTGTGTGAGAATCCCAGCAGTTTCTGAAATACTCAGACCACTCAGAATCACCTTTCTGCCCCATTCTGATGCTCGGTTTGAACTCCAGCAGGTCGTCTTGACCAGTTGCTGCCATGTGATTGGCTGATTAAATATTTGTGTTAATGAGCAGCTGAACTTCAAATGAAGTGGCCGATAAGTGTATATCTGAGGAGGCAGTAGTTGGTCTTCCTGACCAAAATAATAATTTAGTGTCTCAAAAAAAAAAAAAAAGATTGACTATCTCAATGTGTTGTGTGATAATTTCTGGAAGTGTCAGTTTTCTGTGTGTGTGTGTGTTCAACCATCTTCCAACTGTTCAGTGTGACTCAGTCTTGTATTCATTCAGTCAGACTATCAGCTTACCTTGAACTACGGCCAAGCAGGCCATCTGCACAGGTGGGAGGAAGCAAATGGTTGTGGTTATCAACAGGAATGCTGACACAGCTAAAATACAGCCAAGTGTGTCCTGACGCAGCCACACAGTCAGATACTGGATCATAGTCATCTGTGTGTGTATTTAGGCACTCGACTTTTTTACATACTGTATATATTTTGCTGTATACTTTAGTAGAATGTATATATGTTTAGATACAGGTTTTCCATTTTCTTAATTTCTCTATGCTCATATATTTTCCACTCTTGAATGTGAACAAATTCCCCCTGAGATCAATAAAGTACTTCTGATTGTGATTGTTTTTGTTTTATCTCTGAGGGTATGGGGTGGCTTGTTTACTAAACTGAAAACGTATTAAAATACACTTTTGCAAAGCAAACAATCTGTCGATGATAGAAACAGTTCAGGAAATTTATATATTAAGAAACAACTGAATTTTTCTGAGTTAGGCCCATAAAAACGTTTAAAAAAAACAAAAAAACAATGCTATTTATTGTGTATGGAGAACTTTGTTTACTTTTCTTCAGTACAAAGTACAAACTACAAAGGCCAATAGATTAGACAAGTGGGTAAAAATAACCTGAATTTAAGTCATGTATCAGAAGGACCTTTATGATTTTTAAAGACGACTGTCATTAAGGACTCACAAACATCATTATGGCAATGTAACTGCTTTTTTTCAATTTTCTGTTTTAAATCTCAAGCATGTTACTAAAGCTGTAACAACTAACTGATCATTAAATTAATCACCAACTATTCTGATAATCAATTAAAGTCAAAATTCTCTGATTTCCGCTTCTTTAATGTGAATATTTTCTTGTTTCTGACTGTCATTGGGTTTTGAGCAAAACAAGACATTCGAGGACGTCATCTTGGGCTTTGGGAAACACTGATCAACATTTTTTTAAACCATTTTCTAACTTTTTATAGTTCAAACAACTAATTGATTCTAACGTATGATGTGTTAAGAAAGTGAAGAAGAAATTCAAACTATAACTAACTTTACACAGTGACAGTGGCTGCTAAAATAATCACTGTGAGGCTGCATTCAGAGCAAAAATTTCATCATTAATTCAAAACTGGACAATACAGGGACAAACTGAAAAGTACTTTAAATGCATTTACCCCACTGTTAAAGAACAACAACCAGAAAGCACGTGAGACAGTCTAGTTTTAATTTGTTTTATAGAAACAGAACAAATCAAACTGTACAACAGAAGTCAGTCACCATACTGGACCCTTGTTTAAAGAAAGTGACTTTGTGAAGATTAAACATGAAACATGAGTTCAGTACAGTTCATTAAATGACACGTCAAAAAAAAATCTTCTTAACACAAATATTTTTACATTTTTACAAACATTTGTCAAAATGTACAAGAAATATAGTTTTACAGAGTAAAAAAAAATTAATTTTACAGCTGCATGTGCAGAAACAGAGAGCAGGTGACGTTCCTGATACATTTTCAAAAGGAAAGAAAACAAAAAGATAAATTATACTTAGTTCATTCTTCAAAAGGTGCTACAAGTTCAGACCACAGTGAAGATCATTTATTTGAACTACTGTGGACAACAGAATCTAAGTACTGCTATTAAGACCACATTTTCCATCAGCCCCATTGCTTCTTGTTCTGCTAAAGACACAACAGCGCCCGCTTCCTGTTTTGTGCTGTAAAGCACTTGAGCAAATTTGTTGCCAGATCTGAGTTGAAACAACTGAAATTTCATCTAAATTTGACTCAAATTTCCAGAGAATCAAAAGAAAATGCTAATTAATGCAGTTTTCCATGCACTTACGCAAATTTTAGGAGTCAGCAACATCAAGATAAACAGCTGGTGGCACAGATTATCTAGTTGGGCACCTTTAAGTCACTGCAGAAGAACTTCATGATGAAACTAATGTTTCTGTTGTTTTTTTTATTTTATTTTTTCAGAACTGAACACAATGTAACTGTGCAACTGTAGGCAGATAAAGGCACCAAAACTGTGGAGCTGGAGGGAGTCTGAATCCCAGTCGAGTTCACACAGTGGCAGACGTTTCACTTGTCCAGCGTCACCTTTTTCACATTTTTAACAAAAAAAATAAAATAAATAAATAAATCAGTAGATGAAGTCGGGATCATTCAGAAACGGAGCCTTGAGAACTTTGTGTTGAACTTCTTGATGGTTTCTGTTCAAGCTTCTGATAATGTTTCTGAAAGAAATAAGAAGAAACACAAACAATGTGAGGCCAAGTTTGTGTTTTTGTGTGATTAAATTTTCTGCATGTGTTCATGTGTACCTGCAGGTTGTCGAAGTGTCTCTGGCTGCTGCAGTGGACGTCCTTGGCGGTGCTCTCGTTCAAGTAGAAAACAGAACAGAGGTTACAGAAATACCCCGATTTAGGAACCACGAACTCCAGACCTGAAGAGGGAGACGGTGAAAGTGAAGCAGGAGGGAGAAGTGTGACAAAACATTAGCATCTCATGTTGTTTTCAAGTAAAACGGGAGCATGTTGTGTAGTGTGTATGTGTGTCTCACCGAGGGGGTTGTTGGGTTTGAATGGCGGCAGTTTGACGTCAGCAGCGACACAAGGAGACTGAGAACGAGATCTCTTTGCTTCAGGTCCGACAGGCTCCCTCCTCTGTTTACTCACAACTGAAGAAGAGAAGGAAACAACAATCCATTTTATCAACTGCTTAACCTGCAACAATTTAGATAATTGATTCACTGGGCCTCATGCCTGAATGTTTTCTTTTCTTTTTTATTTGTTCTTAAACAAAGCACCAAGAGGAAAATTCCATACACCCCTCAATCCTTCTTTCATCTCTCTGTACCTTTAATGTCCGTCCTGCTCCGTCCTTCCTTCTCCTCCTCTCCTCCCTCCACACCTCCCTCCAGTGTCTGGTTCTCAGGGTTCTCCAGCTGCAGCTCCTGTCCAGCAGAGGCAGCATCGACGTCAGCTTGGCTCGCTGCTTCCACCTCTGTCTTCTGGACCTCCGGCTGGCCGTCGTTTGACAGCGTAGACGGATCTTTGTCCAATGATGAGGAGGCATCGAGCAAGGAGGGAGGCAGAACATCAGCTGGTTCTTTTTCTTCTTCTTCTCTCTCATCTTTTGTGCTCACTTTTTTCCCTCTGGGAGATTTTCTCACTGTGGTAAAAGACAGTGAACTGGATGAGTGAACAAATCAAAGGAAAAATGCAAACTTTCATGTTTTTAGAGCTCCATCATTGGCAAACAGTGAAGCCAAAGGTTATAGTTTATGTCAGAAATATACATTTTTAATTTTTGTACAAAAGATGTGTGTGTGTGTGTGTGTGTGTGTATTACCAGGTGTCTGTCTGGTTCTCTTCTTTGCTTGACCTCTTGTCATGGTTGTTATTGCTTCCTCCTCCTCCTCCTCCTCCTCCTCTTCCACCTCTCCCACCTCGTCTACCGTCACAAAGTTCATGCTTTCCTCTAAAACAGGACAAATAAATCAACACTCTCCAAACACCAACCCATAAACTTATTCATAAACAATTTTTCTAGAAAACATTTTAGATTAAAAAAAGGCAAAATATAATTCTGAGAGGGTGTTATTTTAGCAGGTATAAAGTGTTGTGAACTAGTTTCAACTAGACACCCAGTCAAACTTTTTTGTGAGCTTAGTAGCCTTCCACAGCACAATGTCCCTTTGATTTTACTCTCAGCTGACTGTCAACTGCCTTCATTACAACTTAAACAGAGAACCCCAAAACTTATACATCGATTATTCATCAAGGTTGTTCATCTTCCACAGCTGATAGAGTCTGTCGCTTGCCAATGAGGCCTTGTGGATGACCTGACATCAAAAACCTCATCTGATGTAGAAACAAGGTGGGTTCTGAAGGCACTTCATGACATGACAAGTGGAAACATGGGCAAGAATGAAGTTCAAACCAAGGCATGGTGATCAGAAAAGGGAAAGCGAATGGCAAGTTCCAGTGGTGAGACGCCTCTTTCACTGACAGAAGCAAGACAGAGAAACAGGCAGACTAACGGCTCAAGGATCAGGAGCAGGTTTGGGCGTCCTCATTTAGGAAAACTGAAGCAATCAGCTGTTTGCTCACTTGCATCGCCTCCAGTTAGGAGGTGGTGTGAGCTTTGACAGCTGTGCTTGTTGTAGATATTTATCTTTTTCCCACAAATCAAAAGTACATGGAGAAAGTACATGGGGTCAAATATGTCTTAACGCTGAAACTGGTTTAATGAAACTTGGCCAAGGAGAATGAAAGAATAATCAGCGCACGCTTTGTCCTGATGTTCCCTTCAATTCTGGAGTTTTAGGACAGAATGAGTCTGTTGGTCTGCAAATCCAAAACATGACAAGTATGAATGAAAAGGGTCTGAGGCCACAGCTCAGCAGCCTTTCCTCACATTCCTAAGGGTCAGTGATATGATGACAG
>JAJHUR010127823.1:575-12995 GCA_027495735.1 Lutjanus campechanus
GAGTGTGTTTTTTCACCCCCCCAGGCAGCCAGTTTGACAAGCTGCCACACATACAGTAGATGTGATTGCTGTGCATGAGGGACCAATTATGAAAAGCAGCCCATCCTGTTTCCTACAACGAAGAGGAACAACTTATGCAAATATTTGTTAGTAGAACACTATGATAATTCAACTTTTTTAATGCACCAGTTCCCATTAACCCACTGCTGCCGTTCTGTGTTTCTGTGGCCGGGAGCCTGTTTTCTTTAGTTAGGTGGTTGCTGAGGTTTTAGGCTGTTTGTCTCTTTAGAAGATGTAACTGTGTTACAGACACAAGAGCCACTAATGTTCAGTACATCAGGTCCATGAGGGCTCGAGAACCGAGCTGTGTGTTAGAACAGGAGAAAAGATGAGCAGAAATCTCAGCAGTGTTCGGTTTATCAACTTGTCTGTAGGGCTGAATGATTTTGAAACAAAATAAAATCCACTTGTGATTATTTTGACTGATACTGCAATTTTTATGTGATTTGTTAATATTTTCAACTCAAAATTTCAAGGTAATTTACTGAAAGAGATTTTTAAGGTTTGTTTTCTTGATAAGAGGAAATAAAATCATTGAGATGACCTGTTAACTCTGAGGCCTAAATGCACTGATTTCTCATTTCTAAGATATTTAACATGTATATGCTCACGTCAAGATAATATAAGGTTGTTCATTTATGCACAAATGAACTCTTCAGTATTTTTGATGAGGCCTGTTGTGAATCGGGTCGTGATGGTTTGTCCCTTTTAAAAAGCAGGAGGCCAGAAGAAAAGTTTGGGAAACACCAGTGTAGAGTTTGTGCGGAGTGTGTGCGGAGTGTGTGCGGAGTGTGTGCAGAGTTTGTGCGGAGTTTGTCTGGAGTTTGTGTGTAGTTTGTGTGTAGTTTGTCTGTAGATTGTGCGGAGTTTGTGTAGAGTTTGTGCGGAGTTTGTGTGTAGTTTGTCTGTAGATTGTGCGGAGTTTGTGTGGAGTTTGTGTGGAGTTTGTGTAGAGTTTTCTGTGGAGTTTGTGTGGAGTTTGTGTGGAGTTTGTGTAGAGTTTTCTGTGGAGTTTGTGCGGAGTTTGTGTAGAGTTTGTGTGGAGTTTGTGTGTAGTTTGTCTGTAGTTTGTCTGTAGATTGTGCAGAGTTTGTGTGGAGTTTGTGTGGAGTTTGTGTGTAGTTTGTCTGTAGTTTGTCTGTAGATTGTGAGGAGTTTGTGTGGAGTTTGTGTAGAGTTTGTGCGGAGTTTGTGTAGAGTTTGTGCGGAGTTTTCTGTGGAGTTTGTGCGGAGTTTTCTGTGGAGTTTGTGTGGAGTTTGTCTGGAGTTTGTCTGGAGTTTGTGAGGAGTTTGTGTGGAGTTTCTGAGGAGTTTGTGCAGAGTTTGTGCGGAGTTTGTGTAGAGTTTGTGCGGAGTTTGTGTAGAGTTTGTGCGGAGTTTTCTGTGGAGTTTGTGCGGAGTTTTCTGTGGAGTTTGTGTGGAGTTTGTCTGGAGTTTGTCTGGAGTTTGTGAGGAGTTTGTGTGGAGTTTCTGAGGAGTTTGTGCAGAGTTTGTGCGGAGTTTGTGTAGAGTTTGTGCGGAGTTTGTGTAGAGTTTGTGCGGAGTTTTCTGTGGAGTTTGTGCGGAGTTTTCTGTGGAGTTTGTGTGGAGTTTGTCTGGAGTTTGTGTGGAGTTTGTGTGTAGTTTGTCTGGAGATTCTGAGGAGTTTGTGCGGAGTTTGTGTGGAGTTTGTGTAGAGTTTGTGCGGAGTTTGTGTAGAGTTTGTGCGGAGTTTTCTGTGGAGTTTGTGCGGAGTTTGTGTGGAGTTTGTGTGGAGTTTGTGTGGAGTTTGTCTGTAGATTTGTGTGGAGTTTGTGTGGAGTTTGTGTGGAGTTTGTGTGGAGTTTGTGTGGAGTTTGTGCGGAGTTTGTGCGGAGTTTGTGTGTAGATTGTGCAGAGTTTGTGTGGAGTTTGTGTGGAGTTTGTGTGGAGTTTGTCTGTAGATTGTGCAGAGTTTGTGCGGAGTTTGTGTAGAGTGGAGCGACTGACTCGCAGCCCTTCACTCAGCCTCTGTTTCCTCCACTCTGCTCCACAGCTGATCTGCCGCTGACACTCGTGTGCACTCTGAATGTTCTCTGTAACCTTCCAGTCGAGGCCATAATTACTCCAACATGCGGTGAGAAAGCTTTCTCAGCCCGTAAACGCAGTCCTGTGTGGCCATTTTCTGTTTAAGTTGGTCAGTCAGACAGATTTCAGTGAACAGTTTCTCCCCTCTTCCCCTCTCATTAATCCTGTGTCTGTGTTTAAGCTGCAGAGGTATTGCTCTGCAGAATGAGGCTGACAGTCCAGACTTTGCAAAATGGTTCAGAAAGCAGCGAGGACGGAGGTTAACAGGCACCGTGAGTGATGACCGTAGTCCCCCCGAGCTGTTAAGGAGAGGGATGGTTGGGGTATTCTTTTTAAGCTGGATTTTTCTGTGGTGCTGTCATAGTTTACAACTTCATGATGGCACCACAGGCCCCTCACATGGTGTAGGTGGTTTGTAACTGAGCTTACTGAGTCTCCTGTTTGGCAACTGAAAAAATATACAGCAAGTTTGAGATAAGTGGGAGTTACTCAGCAGGAACGAATACATTTGTTAGTGAATGCGTGCTGAGATTTGAACTCTTCTTTCTATCCACCCTGAATCAGACCAGTGGAATGCTTAAGTAATGGGAAAGACATGAGTGTTTGGATAAGATCATGAGGGTCAGCTGCAGTGACGTTAGAACAGATATCTGCTGTGTGTTATAAACTGGAGATGTTCCTGGTGACTAATGTCTCTGTCCACTAAACACACATTTTAATTTAGACTGTTCGACACGTGTAACAGTAAGAAAATAGTCGGGAAGCAGTTAACACTGAGCACAATTTATTAATTGTGAATGTTAAACAATGTCTGAAAAATGCTGTGTATTAAGATCCACTTGATGCCGTTAATCACAGTCTACAATCACCAGATTGTACTTTAAATGCCCCTGAAATGTCTGACACAAGCTGCGCAAAACGTTTCATTTTCTTTATTAAAACGCTGACGAACCGTGCTGGTTTTACGAGCTGTCATCTGTTGTGTGGGCCATCGCCAAACCAAAGCATTTCATAAATTATTTATATTTCACATATATATAAATCCTTATGGAATTAGAGTTGGTATTAATATTTTTTAAAGTTGTTTTGGTAGGATTTGATTTGTCACAGTTCTTAAGAATGGGTGATACCACAACATGGGGGTTGTTCTTCTGACACCTTGATGACACTTTACAGCTGAATCAGAGGGAGAAAAGCTGTAGGATAGAGACGTATTTGAAAAAGCAGCCTGCTTCGTGTTGCTGAAGTAGGAAGGATTGTACCATTTTTTTGAGGATTTAGTTCTCTGCTGGCCGGCCTGCTGCCCGGTTTCCTCAAAGGCTCCTCTGTGGGCTCCCCTGGCCGAGGGTTGTTAGTATGCACCATGGGCTGCTTTTTGAAAATTTCTTCCTTGCTGCTGTATACGATCTTTGTGAGTCGACCAAATCATCTCCTGATCTCTTGCATTGCTGGTTGCTTTATGATAAACAAACCTCAGGATCTTGAGTCCCAGTTGTGTGTTACAGAGTTCTTACGTATTCCTCATGACTGAGGTGACTCATGTAGATTATGTTGTTTTTCTCCACAGTGAGCTGTGATTCTGACTGGTTAGACTGGTAGCTGGAGCACAGGCTCAGTCCCCACTTCACTTTTACTGGAGCACTAAAGAGGAAGAGGAACAGTGGCTGTTGTTTCCTGAGCCGTACAGGTGGACCAAATAAAAGGCCACGCAGTTTGTTTCAGTCATTTTTCTCACAAGGCTTAAAGTGTCCATTTTCCTGAGAGACGGTTTTTGTTCAGAAAGAATCCTGCTGCACATCGTCAGCGCTTTCTTTAACCAGTCATCGGTGAAATTAACAACCAATTAATCGATTCATTAAAATCTTAAAAATTTTGTCTTCACCAAACTTTTATTTCCACAGCAACATGTTCCACGTTCTCCAACATCGTTACATACACTCTTAGAAATAAAGCTGCTAACTAGAACCATATAGGGTTCTTCAGCTTGTCCCTACAGGAGAACCGTTTTTGGTTCCTGTTAGAACCTTTTATAAAGGTTCACTTAGAAGCTTTTCAAAGAGTTCTACTGAGAACCCAACATAAAGGCTTGTACCTAGAACCATCTGTGAAAGGTTTCAGCTAGAACCCCCTGTAAGGGGTTCTACAGAGAACCCTTTTATGGTGCAGTGGTTTCACCTAGAACCCTCTCTGGAGGTTCTGTCCAGAACCTTTTTACCTTTCTAAGGGTTCCAACAAGAATCCACTCCAGGAGTTCTACAGAGAACCCTTTTATGGTGCAGTGGTTTCTTTCTAAACTTAAATAAAATGAACAATATGTTAAATAAAGTGAACAGAATCTGAGGTAATGGAGGAAAGTACACGATTAAAAGAAACCGATTGTTTGCAGGGTTCCATCGTTCTCTCTCTCTCTCATTGTTCATATTTCCTGTATCACTCCTTTACCTTCATATACACCCACTCAAGTATTTGTCCATCCAAACTATTGTAATCTGTCTTTTAAATCAAAGAGAATGAAAGAGGAACATCTTCAGTGACTCAGATGAGGAGACAGAGTAAGAGTTTTGATTTGCAGCTGGTTGCATTAGTGAGGAAGTTGTGTTGAACTATCAGGGGAGGATGTTTAGATGAAACGAGATTTAGTGACGGAAAAACAGGTTTATCAAGCAGAATGAATATCACAATATTGTTGGGTGGAATTTCATCAGAATGTTCTGCCCTTCAGATGACATCACATCCTGTAACATCTGTTGGATATTAGCTTAGCGTCAGTGCAACACAGCGGCGGCGTCGGCTCAGCCCCTCCCTCTGAAGGCCACCTGATGGTTTTGGTGGACTCAGCTGAGCAGTGCTGATGATGAGAGAAACAGCCACACTGAGCTAATCTCCCTCTCAGATCCTTGGAATTAGGTGGATTGTAATTGGGCCAGAAAAGCCCCTGTTTTCTCCATCAGATGGGAGGAGGAAACCCCCCCACCCCCCCCCCACCCCCCCAACCCTGTGATCTCTGGAATGTAGAGAGAGACTCATCAGGTTCGACAGAGAAGGATATTATCAGCCTTTATCATGAAGGCCTGCGTGTTGTCTTTTCTGTTTTAAAGGCTGTTAGAATGAGAGTGAAATACTTTCTGTCATTATTTATCCCTTTTTCTGTCTTGTAAACAGTTGTTGTTTTTAGCTTGTTGTTAGCCGTTCGCTGTTTAATCCCATGAATCTGTTGACCCATCAGTGGCTGTGTCCCTGACCTATCAACCAATCAGAGACTGTGTTTCTGACTTGTCGTGTGAGGCGCTGATCCATAGATGTATTAATAGATCCATGCACTGATCTCAAACGCTTTGCGCAGCTCAATAAAGGTTAAACAACCCCACGGTGGGCGTCACATGAGCGCGGTTAGGGATGAAATGATAATCGACTTCACGAGAAACCTCAATAAAATTCCTGATGATGAGTGTTGTGGTTTCATATTTAATTATTATTTAATTAGTGTTTGATCACTGCACTTTGAAAAACTCATGGTAAATACTGTCCAGCATCAGTCACACAGCAGCAACACGAGTCAATAAAACATCACAAAGAACCTGTGATTTCAAAATAAAGGTCAGTAAGATGATTGCAGTGTATCAGTACTTTTTAAACATTTTTAGCAGATTTTTAATAAAATGTTAATAATTATAAACATGATAATTTTGGTTACTATAATCGTGATATAAAATTTTCATACCCTTTCATCTGTAACCGTGGTGATGCAGTTATCATCACAGCCCGAGGATCACTGACGGATCACACTTTGAAGAAAAGAGAGCTGCACTTTTCTGAGCATGAGGAGATAAAAGTAGGAATGTGTTGAGATGCCAGAGATCATTTTAATGTCATTAGAAGCAGCCAAGTGAGTTAAAATTAAAATAATTTGTAATGTCTTTGTAATGTACCTTGGATGATTGGTGGTCATGTTCTATTTTAGGTAAATGACCCATTTGCGAGGCTTGTTGTTAGCAGCTTCTTTGGCTCCGTGTGTTTGCTGTAATCTTTTATTAGAATCTGTGCGAGTCTGGCAAACGCTGGTGCATCCATGCCAAAGTGTTAAGATGAGCAGGGAGGGAACACTGGCCTATTCTCCAAAGGGAATCTTAATGAATTCCTGTAGCTCACACTGCACTGGTGTCATCTATATTTCAGGAGCTCAGCATCCTAAGTGGTCTGTTAGACTGTACCCCTCCTTCTCCATAACCCTGCATCCCCTAAAAAGGAACCAGTACCAAGCAGACTCCAGTTCCAGATCTGGGTCAGGCCTAAATATTAATTCCTCTTTTGCCATTGCCCTCCACTTTAACCCTGTCTGCATGCTGTCCTACAGCTGGTGGAAAAATGGTGGAGCCCCTCCCCTCAGATCTGAACTTCCTGTGGAAAAGCTGCACTAAGCACTTTATTGTGCAAAGCAAATATATAGTGTGTGTATATATACACATATATATACATGTTTGCCATGTTGGATATTAACCGTGATTGGTTTATTTATAGCTCTGGGATGTGTGTGTGTGTGTGTGTGTGTGTGTGTAGATGCGCACAGGGAAGTGGGTTACCAGTGAATAATTTAAAAAGTGACCCCTGTGTATAAGTGCTGAGGTTTGTGTGTGTGTATGTCTGTGTGGATATCCTTCCCATGAGCCCTTTCACTGGCCTGGTTACTGGTAACAAAGACAGGAAGTGCACAGGTCAGACTCCACTTCCTGGTCTGAGAGAGCGGAACCATGATGCCACTTCCTCAGCATCAGTCACACTGTAGCTGCTGTACTGACGTGCAGGGATGGCAGAAAAAAATCAGACTGTCTTCATCATCGATTCATTGATTATTAATCAAATAGTGGTTTGGTCCGTAACATGTCAAACAGTGGTGACTGTTTACTGTCCAAAGCCCAAACTGACGTCCTCAAATGTCTCATTTTGTGAAATCAGAGGATTTGGATTTTTTTCTTTAAAAAATTGCTCAAAACAATTAATCAATTATCAGAATAGTTGAAAATTCATTTAATAGCTGATTAATTGTTGCAGTGCTAATTTTTATGATTCCTGAATCAATATTTTTTATATATATAAATAACTAGCACCTTGTCAGTTAGCTTGATGCTAACATGAGAATTCTCCTTGTTGCACGAACAGAAAATATTATTGTGATCTTATTATGAGAATTATCTTCACAAACAGATCAGTTTTCAGACTTTCAGACTTATTTCCTCTGATCTGTGGAAAAAGCAACCTCAAAGGGTCAAAACTCAAAATTCACAAAATTCACTTATACATGTTGGATGTATAAAACCATGTGAGTCAGATTATCCTAATCTGCCAAGTTAGGCAGTTTTTATAAATACTAAAGTTGATTTGAGGCCTGTTGAAGCTACAATAATAAATGTACCAAAAATATCAACAGTTTTATTTATTTATTTATTGTTTTATTGGTCCCTGACTTATTTTTCATCATAGTAATAATGAGTTTTTTTGTCACAGCAACACTAAAATAATCCAAATAATCATGAGTAGTATTTTTGCCATAATCGAGCAGCACTAATATCAGTCGTTATAAACACTCTGTAGAAGTGTATGATGATTTAAAAAAGCAAATAAAAATCGCAATAAATTGTAATATCGAAGCACAAGCAAGCACCCGGGTTCCATGACGGTGTGGAACTGTGAGATCAGAACATCGTCTCTGTCCGACTGAAGTGTTCTGTTGATACAAACCACATGTTCCACTGTGCTTTTGAACAATGTGAGGAAGCTTGTGTGAAACTACAGCTGTGGTGATCTTACAAGGCTTTTAACTTGTTTTGTGGGTTTCTGTGAGATTGTAACATTTATAATGAAAACTGTTTTGGAAAAACAAAAATCACCAGATTTGAAGGGTTTTTGTTGTTTTTCCCTCCTCGGCCTCGTCTGGTTGACGCTCGTCTCAGCGCACGAGCTGCAGTGAAATGTTTACTGTTCGGGAGGAGCAGATTTTGTTACGCTATGAATCAGCTGAGTGCTCCCATTAGTGTGACATCCCAGGAAAGAAATCTTTCTCTGTACAGATGGAGATAAAATTATAGGAGGAAAAGAAGAGGTTGGCTGCTGTGATGTGACAGCAGCAGGACTGCGTCATTTCTCAGACAGGAACTTTCAGGATACAAAGTTAAAGTGGCCGTGTTGCCTCTCAGCTGGAGACGCAGCAATGATTAATCAAATAATTGATTATTAAATTAATGGCCAGCTATTTTGATAATCAGTTAATCAGTTTTTTAAAGAAAAAAGGTCCAAATTCTCTGATCTCAGTTTCTTAAACGTGAATATTTTCTTTCCTCCTCTCTGACAGTAAACTGAATATCTTTGAGTTGAGGATGTCATCTTCGACACTGATCAACATTTTTCACAATTTTCTGACATTTTATTGGCAAATGACTAATTAATCTAGAAAATAGTCAGCTATGAAAATAATGGTTAGTTGCAGTCCTATTTGTATTTCCATAATCTGACATATGTTGACATATTCAGATGCTTTACTGTGTATTTGACTGTTCCTAGTTGGCAGTGAGGTGAGTAAACGGCAGGTGTTGGATTACCGGTGGCTTTCTGTTGACTGAGGGTGGAGACAGATAAAACTCTGAGTTCAGGATGTACCGAAGGGTTAACTGATGAAAGCTGAGTGTCATTAGCATTAATCAGGCAGGAGGCAGAAGAACTGTGTCAGAAGGCGAGTGCACAGGAAGTGATGGGTTTGGATTTCTGCTGTGTCAGAAGAACACAGGATGGTTGATTTCCAGGAGATAGTCTCAGCGGGCTAAGATGAACTTTTGTCCCATTTTCTGTCACTCACGTGCAATTATCGGCCATCACAATACAAGGCACAGAGCCAGGCTGCGTCTCTGAAGGATTAAAGGATCTTTAAAAAGGTCATCAGTGGCTGTTTTTAATGACACTTGTAATGCAGTGCACCATTACAGTGAAACAAGGGGATGCTCAGTATTGAAACTTTTGCCAATATCTAATCATTGTCTGTGGTAACGTCAGTGCTCATCAGCCCCAATAAATATTCTTAATTTATTTGCAATGAAACCACAGTTCTACCCCCCATGAGTGGAGTCATCCTGTCAAACAGAAACTGTGATGATGTGCGATCAGTGTGGATGAAAACAGAAAACAAAACATGCTTTCTATGTAACAGAATGACTCTTGTATGTTTTACTGTAAGATCACCTGCTGCCCTAAAGCTGCAGGTGTCTCACTGGTGACACCAGGTAAACTAAGTTTTAAATCTGTCCAGGTGAAAAAAAATCCCACCCCTTCTTTTAGGATTCCCTCCAAATCTACTCCCCCAAAATACTCAAACTCACACTGCTTCACTCCTGTGGGAGGACAAGTTCAGGAGAGTGTAACGTTTAATTCAACCACCTCATAACTCATTCACATGAGAGAAAACATCTGAAACAGCTGTCAAGCTAGCATGTTCATAGGGCTGCAGAGATTAATTGATTATTAATCATTTATTAAATTAATTGCCAATCATTTTGATAATTGAATAAATGTTTTGAGTAATTTTCTAAGAAAAAAAGTCAAAATTCTCTGATTTCAGCTTCTGAAATGTGAATATTTTCTGGTTTCTTTGCTCTCTGACAGTAAACTGAACATCTCTGAGTTGTGGACAAAACAAGACATTTGAGGACGTCTCTGATCGATCTTTTTCTCCATTTCTTGACATTTTACAGACCAAACACCTAATCGATTAATCGAGAAAAAGATTGACAGATTAATCGCCTATGAAAATAATTGTTAGTTGCAGCCCCACATGTTAGTATTGGGACATTTTGGCTGCCTTCTGCCTTTCTGGAGCGACGAGCTTGCTCAGCCTCACCTTGTGGAAGACTGTCATATACACAGAGTGTATTAGCAGGCAGGCCACTGGATGGACTTATGACAGGCTTGTGACAGCCACAGATATTTTTTGTCAGAGCATTTGATTTATTGATTGCTGACAGGATGTACATATAAATGATTTTAAAAAAAGCTTCAGAGATATATTACCTACACTAACCTCCAAGCTGTTACAACAAGTTTTTAACAGGTTATGAAGCAGTTTCATTTTAATACCGATGCCTCTGTGTGACCTGTTTAAGTTAAGAACAACAAATAGAAGTTTTAGTTGAAATGTATCCTGCTAACAGATGGCTACAAAAGGCAGATTGATGACTTGTCTTCTGATGAATCTGAACACCTCTGACACTCCTGTTACAACTATTTCCTGTCCATCCAAAGACTGTGCAAGTTAAGACATGACAGGAAGGTATTCAGTCAGTTTGCTCTCTGGTGGAAGTTGTGTCTGACACAGATAGAAGATGTAGAAGTCAGGCAAAAGCAATTGACTGTGAGCTTTCACCCTCTGAGGGCAGGGCCCATATAGTGCAGATAGATGGCCGGTGACGTCTCCCTTCTTTATAACGAGGTTAGCACACGATGCCCTATTTTAATGCATTCCTAAATGCCGTCTTGCAGCGGAGAATGATAGCTTCATTACTTCTGATCAGCTGCAATGACCTTTTGATGGCGAACTTTATAAAGTTCTAGGATTCATGAGTGGGCAATTTGGCACTTTAATGGGAAGGGTGGGGGTTAGAAATCAAGATTTGTTGGAGCAGAGCCGAGCGCCTTGGCACGGCAAGTTAGTGTCACAGTGAAAGCTGTTAAGTAACTACTGCCATCTGTCCTCACACTCGTCCACACACTTGTGTTTTCTCTATATGGAGCTTATTTACTGTAGGTACTGATACGTTTCCTCTTTTGTCATTCGCAGGTTGTGTCAGAGGGCGTCTGAGTGCAGAGACGTGTGTGTGTGTGCATGTGTGTGAGTGTGTGAAAGAGACACGAAGAAGAATCCAGCGATGGCTACCGGCAAAAGTAAAAACCAGAGCTCTCTGGCACTGCACAAGGTGATAATGGTGGGCAGTGGAGGCGTGGGGAAGTCGGCCCTCACCCTGCAGTTCATGTATGACGAGGTGAGTCAACACGGGGATTCTCCTATTTTCTCTGGACCACAGATGTTGTTTACTGTGACGGTCACAGTTTGGCATTTTTCAGTCATCTGTCTGACGTCCATCAGACGACTCAGACACGCTGAGCACTTAACTGCTCAGGCTTTACTGATGCTTTATGTAGGGCTGCTACAGTCCCCTAGGGTTATTTAAAGGGATAGTTCACCCAAAAATTATCTCCTCACCCTCATGCTGATTGAAGGTCAGGTTAAGTTTTTTTAGTTCACAAAACACTGCTGGAGTTTCACAGGGAAACAACTCGGCATGTTGGGACTTTAGGAGACTTGGATCACACCAGACGAGCAGTATGGAGACATTTTATGTTTTTATTCTTTTCCATTGTTTGTGAGATTCTGCAACACAGTTTTCCTGTGAAACTCCTGCAGTGTTTTGTGAACTAAAAAACTAAACCTGACCTTCAGTCAGCATGAGGGTCAGCAGGTAATGACTCATTTTTCATTTTTGGGTGATTTATCCCTTTAATGTAGCTCAGTATGCACCAGTCTTTTGTTTGTTTTTTTGCAAATGACTTGATTTCAGAATCAGCAATACTTTATTGATCCCTGTGAGGAAATTGTGCACGTTACAGATTCATTCAAAATGATCGATTCAGGTATAGAAAAATATAGAGAATTTCTAAGAAAATGGAAGCAAAAGTTCATAAAAATATCAACATTATATATTTATAAATATATATCTGTGAATCTCCCCTCACACACACCTCAACTTTATGGTCTAATGAAGCTAGCTGCTGGGTGTTAGCTGTACTTACACATCGTTCACATGTAGCTATATCCTTACCTTCACAGCAGCAACACAAACACACACACACATACACACTGGTGACAAGTATCACAACGAAGCTAACACAGCTCACACAGTCACACATCTGACATACTATATTTAGTCGGCTTCAAATGAGGGTTAAAGTTCACACAGTTTCTCTCGACTGTCCCTCGATATTAGAACATTAGTGTAACATCAGTCCAGCCTGTGGCAGCAGCTTCATGAGTCAGACACGAGTTCAACAGGTTCAACAGTGAAACAACATGAAACTTGACAGCTTTCATGTTTGAAGTCCGGTCACAGACAGCTGATTTATGAATCCATCCTTGATTGCATTGATTTTTTCATTTAACATGTATTGAAATGTAAAACAAGAAGAGCCGAGTCTCCATGAGAAAATGAATAAAACATCACAGTAGTGGTTCTTGCAGTTCCCTGCTGTCCCCTGTGGTTTGCTTGTCAATAGTGTGGT
>JAJHUR010127826.1:0-12846 GCA_027495735.1 Lutjanus campechanus
TAAATTTTCACCACGACTGATGCGACCGCCAAATTTGGTGAGTTTTTGAATATGTTAAAGCCCCCAAATAAGCGATTTATTTTTGTCGTAATAAGAAAAAGAAAAATAATAAGAATTCCTTGAAATTCAATAGGGTCCTCGCACCGGACGGTGCTCGGGCCCTAATAAATTATAGCTGCTGTGCAGCAATGGTCGGGGCCGGGCAATTTTAGGCAAAATTAGGCAGTTCTGAGCAACAAGCAGAGTGTAGGAAGATGAAAAAAAAGGTGGCATTCTAATGTGCATTTTACATCAGTTGAGGCTTGAACTCACAATTTCTGGCTCAAGAGACTCTTTGAGCTGCTCTATCTCACTGAGCTAATTAGCAAGAGACAACTCTGTGGTATATATGTTTAAAACTTCTTCTAGCTCATTATAGGAATTCTACAGCTGCAATGATTAGTAGCTATTGGCTATTGGATAGACTCTGCATATTGACTGATAGCTAAGCCAAATAAACAGGGAAAACAGACAAGGGATAACAGGGAAAAGTGCTGATAAAGAGTATTTGTCTCTCTGTGAAACTGCCTGGATCATAATTATTTTAACCTTAGTAGTCTCTAATCCACTTAGCATAAGATAAGATGTTCCTTTATTTGTCCCACAGTGGGGAAATTTACGATACATGATGCCTGAACGCAAGACTTTCACATAAGAAAGTCCGTCCTGCCTTAGCTGAGGCTCGAATTCACGACTTCTGAGACTGTGGTCCGTCTTTTATCTCACTGAGCTAATTGGCAAGTGACAGTTGATGTGTGGCTTCACAAATTGACTAAGCCAAGGATCAGGGTGCCAGGCAGCAGCCATCCATGCCATGGAAAAGCAAATTTCAAAGTGAAAGTTCCAAATCTGTAGCACATATGGTTGATTTGTTGTGAATTTTCAAAGTTTTGAAATTTAGAGGCTTGCTGTAGCGCCACCATCAGGACTATTGTCTTGTATTTGCAGTTGAGGACATCTGGCATGGGACTGGACCTTTGTGCAAAGTTTGGTCATTTTTCACGCATGGGAAGTAGGATTTCCTCAGAAGAAGAAGAAGAAAGAAAGAAAGAAGAACATGCAGGATTACAATAGTAATAAATATAAATATAATAAATGACAACCATACGTATACATATATACATATAAATACATGTACACATGTGTACACACACATACGTACATGCAACTCCAACCATTAGTCAAAATTGATATCATTATTGTATATAATTGGCAGACTCAAATCATAACAATAGAAGATAAAAGAAAAGTAACCCAAAACACCTGCATATTTTATAGCCCCTTGACCCTAACCAACCCCATCCCACAGATCTTTCTCCAAATTTCACAACATGCTGGATATTTCAAATAAATACATAAAAATACAAAATAATAATAAAAAGTTAAATCATAGCTCGAGCTACATCAAGTGCCTCCTTCCTAGCTTTAAGCACACGTTGGCCTGCTCCATTCATCTTAGCAACTGAGAGCTCCAGAGATAACATCTCAATTAAAGAGTAAATCCATTGATGTATAGAGAGTGAGTGCGGTGGCTACCACCTAACCGCCAACATCTTTTTAGCTACTGTACATGATGATAGCCACAGCAACCTTAGCATATGGTTAAAGTTTTGCCCGGAATCATCATTTAAAAGCATACATTTTGGAGAGAGGTCAATCTCTAAGCCAAATGCATCAGAGAGATGTTTTACTATTTGTTGCCAAAAATTTGGAGCTGATGGACACTCCCACATGATATGCAAGAAAGTCCCTATTTGATTCAAGTTACATAAATTACAATTTGGAGAGGGAGATAACTTAATCATGAAGCACCGCTTCGGTGTTAAATAAGTACGATATAAGAAGTTGAGATTGATTAATTTATTATTTAGATTTTTTGAGGCATGAGCAACATTCCTCCAAACTCTAAGCCAGTCTATAGATGATTCAGAGCAGTCTTTATTCCACATGTTTGTTATGACTAAAGGGGTCTGCATATGTTCCAACAAACTATCATAAATTGCAGAGACGTGTCCTTTAGATAGCCCCGATAATTTCTTAAATAATTCCATTATTGGATGATTAAGAGGTTTCCTGTCAATCATTATACCTGCTGCCCTTAAGGCAGAACGTAGTTGTAAATTAAAAAAAAGGGAGTTTGATGACAGTTTAAATGTTTCACTCAAATCCTGAAAAGTGCTTAAGCCACCATCATTCATAATATCTCCTAAACTGTGGATACCCGATTTATACCACTGAGGTGAAACAAAGTGCTCTCCCCCAGCCTTAAGAGAACTGTTATAAAATATTGGAGTATTTGCATGCCATTTAGATGTCCAATTGTATATTCTTTCTATTTTCCTAAAATTTTGAATTGCATTGGCTATTACTGAACCGTACTCCAGTCTACATTTATTAACAGAAAGACCTGTAAATTAAAAAATCATTTAAAGAAACGGGTGCCACCAGATTCCTCTCTATATTAAGCCAAGGAGGTGACGATTTCTCACTAAACCAGTTTAACAAAGGACGAAGAGTAAGAGCGTGGAAGTAAAGTTTAAAATTAGGGACAGATAAACCTCCTAATTCCTTCTTTCTTTGTAACTTGGCTAACTTTATTTTCGGTCGTCTGCCTCTCCATAAAAACCTAGTGATAATGCTTTGTATTTTATCCCAGTATTTTGGAGGAGGTGCTAGAGGTAACATGTAGCTACAGAAATTAATTCTAGGAAGCACATTCATTTTAATCATTGAAATTCTACCAGGCAGAAATATAGGCAGCTTCTGCCATCTTTCCAGGTCTTGTTTGATCATGCTAAGGGTGTTATTATAATTCTTAGTGATTGTTTTTTCTAGAGATGTAAATACATTTATTTAAAGTGAGATACTACCAGGATATTGAAATCTGTACACTCATCCCTGCTCATAGAGTTCAATGGTAACAGGGAGGATTTAGACCAATTTATCTTATAGCTGGAGACATGACTAAACTGTTCAAATATATCAAGGATGTTTGGAAGAGAGTACTTAATATCAGAAAAAAATAACAGAACGTCATCAGCAAATAAGGATATATGATGCTCAGTGGATTTTATTTTTATTGGTGTAATGTTTGGAGATAACCTGATGGACTGTGCCAACGGCTCCAATAAACAACATAGCTGAAATTGGATCTCCCTGGCGACTGCTCCTGCTTAAATTAAAGGGAGGAGAGTGTATGTTACCTGTAGCTACACTAGCTGAAGGGTTTGCATAAATAGTTTTAACCTTGTTAATAAAATTGGACCCCAAACCCATGTGATTCAATACAGACCATAAAAAAGGCCACTCAAGGCGATCAAAGGCCTTTTCAGCATCAACTGACAAAATAGCTTTTGATAATAGATTATCAGAAGTATCAAGAATATGTAATAAGCGACGCAGATTGTCTGCTGAAAGGCGCTTTTTAACAAATCCACTTTGGTCTGGATGAATCAGTTTAGGCAGGTACACCTCCAACCGACTAGCAAGTGTCTTTGAAAATAATTTGATATCTGCATTCAATAAAGACAGGGGGCGATAGTTAGTGAAATTTGTTGGGTCCTTGCCTTTTTTTAAAAAGAAGTATTATTAATGCCGTGTTTACATCTCTTCCAAAACATCCTTTCTGAAGAGCTGTGTTAAACATCTCCAGCAATGGTGGCCCTAAAAGGCTCCAGAATTTTAAATAGACCTCAGGATGTATGCCATCAATTCCAGGGGACCCACCTTTATTCATTTTTGCTAAAGACTGTTTGAGTTCATCAGGTGATAAAGGGGCCCCTAATATTGACGCTTCATCCTTTGATAATGATGTTAGCTTTAATCTCAAGATAGTTGCCCTTCTCTGAAATATTATCTGAAGTGTACAGCTCTTTATAGAAATGAGAGAATCTTTGATTAATCAAATCAGGGTCAGATATCATAGTCCCTTTTTCTGATGCAATGATTGCTATATTTGTAAGTTGATCATTTGTTTATAATTTACTGGCTAAAAGCCGACTGGGATGGTTACCATGAAAGAAGTGATTCATTCTGTTTTTGTACATAACAAACTCAGCTCTCTGCGTTAGTAATAAGTTAAGTTCTACTTTTGTTTTGGTTAAGGACTTTGCTGTTTGTTCAGAGAAATGTATTTGTTGAGATCGTTTGAAGTCAGAAATTGAGGCTTCTAATATACCAATTCTCTGAAGCTGCGCTTTATTGATTCTAGAAGAATATGAACTGGCATAATTACTTATGAAGCCTTTTATCGAGTCCCAGAGATATCTAGCATCATCCACAGAGTGACGATTAATCTCTAAAAATTCTGCAAGTTCCAATTCAAATTGTTCACAAAAATCTTGATTTTGCAACAAAGTTAGATCAAATCGCCACCTAGTGGCTCTTTTAGACAATTTGGAGGTCATCAATTGACACACATATCCATGGTGATCTGTTAAGGTCATATGTTTTATTTCTATGCTTTGAACCAAAGAGATAAGTGAAACGGATATAAAAATAAAGTCTATCCTTGTAAAAGTTTTATGTCTATTTGAAAAAAAGGTATACTCCTTAGCAGTGGGATGATGTAGCCGCCAGATATCCATAAGATTAAAATCAGAAATTAAATGCTGTAATGCTTTAGTTGTTTGTACATTAGAGTGAGATTTACTTGATTTATCCAAATTTTGATCCAATATGGCATTCATGTCAGAGCTGATTACTAATTCAAAGTCAGAAAGTTCAGCCAATGTGCTATTCACTTGAGCAAAAAAAAACATTTTCGTAAGAGTTAGACGCATATATGTTGATAAATGCCACTTTCTTTTCATTATAAATACACTTAAAAAATACAACTCTACCATCTTCATCACCTCCTTTGCCAATGATGGTTATTTGTAGTGCTTTACGTGTTACAGTAATATAATACACACACTAACAATGAGAAAGGAAAAAACGGGTTCACGCCGCTTCTTTGAGTGACTCCCCAAATTCAGTTGTATAATTCAACCTATTTAATAATCTTATTACCAAAATATCCACATTGATATTAGAGAAAGGGAGAAAAGGAAAAAAAAGGAAAAAAGCTATCAAGCAAAAGGTAACCCAAATCGGGTTACCTATACTCAGACGTCAATGAACATTCAGGGGGTGGGGAAGAAAACAGGGAAATCTCTCAAGTCCTGTGAATAGTTAATGTCCCCACTTCGTCTTAACTGATGACTGAGAGCTCTCAGAAAGCATTAGCTTCTGATAGCTGCAAATGAGGCTCGGTGTCACCATGGACACACATCAACAACCGCAGGAGCACAGGCACTGCACCAGTTGAGAACACAAGTGAGTGACGAGTAACAAATAAATGGCTGTATGTGTGCTAAATCACAGGTGTGGGTTGTGTTGTGGGGCTCATATTCATCGTTCCAGGCAAGTGCACATTTGACTTAGAGATAATTACAGGCTGGTTCTTGTTCTCAGCTTTGGGGTGGACAAGGGATGAGTCTGCAAAAATGGACCCATGCATGACAAAAATAGTGGTACAGTATCTTGAGTAAACCGGAAAAAAAAAAAAAGAAATTCTCAAACAGCTTCTTACTATGAGTGAGTTTATCTCAAGGTTCATGTCTGTGAAATAAGTGTATATATATACAGTATATATATATATATTTACATGCACAGTGGCCACATACTGCTCCTTGAAAACTGTATACATATACAGTATATATATATATATATATATATATATATATATATATTGTGTAAGAATTGTGTAACACAGTGATAGAATGAAACTCAGTTGTTGTACTGTGAAAAATCTCATGCTAATATCGTATGTGGAGTCTCACCTCATTGGCAGACGCCCAGTCACTGCACATCAACAGCAGCTCAGCGACGCCCAGAGCAACAATCAGGTTCTTATGGACGGTAGTACGGTCTGATTTAGGGACACTGCACAGACACGCACACACACACACACACACACACACATACAGATCCATGCATGCAAACACACACAGCATCAAATATCCGAGTGAGGATCTCGCAGTAGTTCTCAGGATTTTTCAGAAATGCTTCACTATGGTGCTGTTGACATATCTACAGAGCACAATGTTCTGTTTTTTCCATTTATCGATGTGAATCTGGCTGGGTTTTATGAAACGCTTTTCACCCTGTGCGCTTTACAGAGTGCACTCCGTGACGTTTGTGACTCACCCCACAGCGATGAAGAGGATGAAGGTGAAGAGGAGGCCACACAGAGACACTCCACAGCCAATGAACGTCAGCACCTGCAGAGCTTTCTCGTTCTCCGGGCTCCTCTGACACACACACACACACACACACACACACACGCACACACACACGCACAGTGTGAGCTCTAAATAGCAGCACATATTGTAGATGAAAGTCTAAACAAACTTCACAGTGATAATTGGAGACAGGAATGTTACCTGGGCTTCATAAACCTGCAGCAGCAATGCAAAGTTGGTGGTGTGGTTGCAGTAGCACACAGTGTATCCATATTGTTTGGACACCACCTCACAGCCTTTGGTATTCCACCACCCACCAGCCTCTGGACTAGTTAGACACAAACACCACATATTTACATATCTACAGACACAGAAGAATGCCTAGAATGAAAATATTATGCAAGCTTTTCAGCATTTATGCATTTTTTTAATGATGCAGGTTAGATAACTGACATTACATACTCCAAATCGCCCACATGTCATTGGTACTTACGTAAGATCAAAATCCCAGAAGGCACACACTGGGTCATACACAGTGCCAGAGGGATTCTGTAAGAAATATAGAATGAATATTTAAGTAAGAAAAAAATGTCAACAGGATTTTAAAGAGGGTAGTTTTGGAAGATGTCTCTGACCTGAACTCTGTGCTGGAGCTGGAAGCGGACTGCTGTGCTGACCGGCTGGTCGTCTCCCAGCACTGTGGTGGATATGACAGACGAGCCCAGAACAGTGCCCAAATACCTGGTTATGTACACAAATTCATACATCATGACTGGGGTTGTTCCAATACTGATGCAGTACCAATATCGGAAAATGCTTCTGGTAAGTCCATGCACCAATAGGATGTTATTTATTTACGCTGAAATTGGGACTCAACTACTTCCCAGCAGCATCCTGTACACCAGTGGTTCCCAAACTGGGGGGCACAGAGCCACAGTGTGGGGGTGAGGGGGCATGAATGATAAAGGGAGACATATAGAGTGAGACAAAGTTGAATGAATATGATTTATGTAAGGGATATAAACAAATAAACAAAAAAAGAGTTTGTTCATGCTGATCTTTATTTCACTAAAAATTGGGGGGGGGGGGGCACCAGTACGAATCACTGCCATTTTTTCATAATGAAGTCATGTTCTGTTCTCATTTTATGTGTTGCAACACAAACAGAAAATTCACCTTTGATCTGTCATGTAAAATCATATTCAATTTAAAATTCCAAAATTCAAACATTTGCTACCATGTGATTCCTTGTTCATTACTGCCACCTGGCAGCTTGTTTACCAGTTTAGCAGAGATCAGAAACATTTCGTGTCATAGATATTTAGTGTCATAAACATGTCTGTCTGACAGGTTTTGATAACCGTATGGATCATTCTGCATGTGACAACTAAAATGACAGTAGTTCAGAAGTTGTGAAGAGTCTGTTTCAGTGAGATTCAACTCATCAGTTATTGTTATTATCAGTTATTGTGCAAACTGTAGAGAGTTGTGTTTACTCTTATACAGTGCATGAGTGTCAAAACATTTGGAAATCTTCTTGAATGAAGGAGAAATTGAAATCTGTTGTAAACAACAAACTTTTTGTTCAGAGATTTGAACTTATTGTTTGAAAAAAGTAACTCTTGAGCCAAAGTGAATAGTCTTTATAGTGTACAAAGATGAATATAGGTTAAAAATCATTTACAAATCATAGCATTCTGTTTCTATTTTCATTTTACAGCGTCCTAACCTATGCTAATCAACTTTTTTGAGACTACAGAAAAGGCCAAGAGAACTGAATTCACCACCCATCATGTTCATAGTTGAACAAAATAAATCATTAACATAATCAATATTTAAACTCTAAAATCACTTAACTTTGAACCTGTGTTATTTAGTTTATACCTTTATTTAAAAAAATAAATCAATGGTCCTGTCCCGTGGAGGTCACCATAGTGCACCAACCAGAACGCACAAACCAAACACTGCCTCTAAATGTGGCCTTTTGTGGCCACTGTAGGTTCTCCTACACACAGAAGGGAAGGGTGAGATGAGGTGTTTGCACATTTCTGTTAGCACATTAGCATTACTTTCTGGCAGAACTAAATGGAATGGAACCATATCATCAATTTTATATAATTGATAATCGATAAATAATTTTTGAGTCATTGTTTATTTTAAAAAACGTCCAACCAGGTTGTAGAACAGCACTGGACCCCGTGTGTGGACATCAGACAAGGAGACTTTTTTAAACACAGGCAGCAGTGGGAAATTATGGCATCACTGATTTCACTATTCAATATTTTCCTCCAGTTGGAATTCTTAAGACTTTTGTTATGATTTCAGTGACATATTTTTGAGACTAGAACAGTTGAGAGAGTTTCTGTTGTAGTTTGTGTGAGGTCATATTGTACAATGTCTGTGCTAAAGTTACATGTGTACCGTGATGACAGAAGGTGAGGTGGGTGGATTAAAGTCAGTTCTGTGAGCTGCAGTGCCTGAGTCTAGACAACTACAGAAATGAGGGGACAAAAGTGTAGGTGTGATCATTATTTTGGCAGATAAATCCACTTGTCGGCATAAAATATGTTTTTATTCAGCAGCCTTCAAAGTCTTTTGCAGACAGCACCTCGATGTCTGAACATGCTTCAGGGATACTCAACTTGGTTTGCCTGGGGGCCACTTTTGTAAAATGGGAGGAGGCCAGGGGCCAGTTAATAAACAAACATTAATAACATTTATAAAATAAAGAAAGAAAAAAAAAATAAAAGACCCGTAACTCATCCTTTGTTGTTTTCAAATTAACTGACTTATTTACTAAATTAACTTACAAGTATTGAAAACTTATCTTTTCGGGGCTGACTGACACAAAACTGAAGGAGTCCGATGCTGATTAAAAAATTCTGATATTGATATAATGGCTGATATTGCTTATCTATATATATTAAATCCAAAATGGCATCAGGGCACTGAGCAGCAAACTTTCACTGGTACTTAATAATTATAAACTGTGAATAAAAAAAAAACATAAATTAAAATAAGAGGAATCAGCATTATTTTCTATTTATATCAGACAACATACACACCGATATGATATAGACCGATATGGCTGTGCTGGGTTAATATCGGCTAACAGATATATCTGTCTGGCTCTGATAACAATAACATACCTGGAACCTCTACCATCATGCAATCACTCAAATGTTGGATTTATAAACATAGATTATAACCTGCTCCTACCAGGGACAGAATGAAGAGCATATTTAAACTCTTTCAGTGTGTGTAGGCCAGAAATCTGCAGTCTTTACTATCAGATGAGGCATTTTTTGACAAAAAGGAAAAAAAGAAATAGTTGTGGTTCCCGACCGATTTTCGCAATTTTCTCTGAGACCTTTTTTTGGATTTGGCATCCACAGCTTCTTAAGTAGCCACCAGCACTGTCGTCCACTTCATTTTCAACACGGCTGCTCAAAATATTCTCCGTCTGATCTGCCCTTTTCTTCAGAATAATTACCGTTTGGATCCATGATTGCAGACTTCTCAGACTCTTCCTTTTACCTCCACTTACTATCCCGTCATCACAGCGTAGCTCATGACTGCTGGTAAACATGGACGCATGCTACATGTGTGATCATAACTTTGTACTTGGCTGATATTGACACAGAAATATAGGAAAGACATAACTTATTTTGAATGACAGTGATCTCATATTTTATATATTTTCTTTCAAAATTATGTAGTATTTTAGTAGTATTGTGTTTTTACATGATTTTTTTTTTCATTTTCAAAAAAATATTTCTAACCTTCCTCTGTGTACCACTAGAGGGACGCAGATCAATTTCTTTATCTTATAATTTAGACTTTTTGTCTCATATTTTTGACTTTTTATCTTATAATTTAAAATTTTATACCATGATTTTGACGTAATCTTCATAATTTTGACATTTTATCTCATCATTTTCACAATTATAGTATTGTGTTTTTAAATTATTTTTTTCCATTTAAAAAAAATATTTCTAACCTTCCTCTGTGTACCACAAGATGGAGCCTGGGTAACACCAGTACCACAGAATCTAGGTTCTACAGTATTTAAAGACAAAGTCCATATACTCCTGTCTTGTTTAGCAATCTCATAATTTTTATCTCATAATTTAGACTTTATCTCCTAAATTCGACTTATTATCTCATAATTTTGCCTTTTATTTTCATAATTTTCACATTTTATCTCATACTTTTCACACTGATAGTATTGTGTTTTTAAATATTTTTTTCCCCATTTTTAAAAAATATTTCTAACCCTCCTCTGCATACTAGAGGGAGCTCGGGTCCCATCAGTGATACACATACCATAGTTGGAGAATCAGGCTATAAACCAACAAAAATTATGACTGAAAATTAAAATGTTAGAAGAGAACTGTTATTCATATAATTTTTTGTCACAGCCATGGGGAGCCACATGTGGGTCTGGAGCCGCAGGTTGCAGACCCCTGCTGTGGGCTAATATGCAACTTACCATCTAACAACCAAGGGACATTATTGAACACTTACTAATGTATAAACAAACTAAAAATCTAAATTAATTTTCACTGCAAATTAAAAAATGATTGGAAGGCCAGCCGAGAGCCTAACAGGGGCCAGATTTGGACCAGGGGCCGCAGGCTGAGTATCACTGTGCTAGACTATGACAGGTGTGGTGATGAAAAAAGCCTTTTTTTTCTCCAGCAGCAGTCATGCTCATGTGTTACCTCTGGCTGCCGTCAGTGACGGTAGGAACCATGGTGATGTTCTCCTCTGGAGTGAAAAGCGGCCTCAGGGAGCCGTACCACGTGTTGACCAACGTGAGCTTATGGAAGCCTGCACATACAACACAACAGCAAGACGAGGCTTCAGCTCGCATCAGACAGCCAAATAAAACAGTACTGAGAGAAATGTAGTTCATTTAGGATCGCTCATTGTTCAACATGAATAGTTGTTGCAAAAGCCAACAATGCGCCTCCATCTGCACTTCACTGCAAGACCTTGAGAGTGTAAGTAGGTGAATACATGCTACACATTCACAAGTCTGCCGTTAGTGCATCGCAAGACTTAGGTTAATAAAATGCGTCTTCTCTCTTTGCAAACACTAGTTGTGACAGATAAGTCTGAATAAGTGATTGCTGTAAATGCGAGTGGAGGAAGGTGATTGGTTCTCGCAGCATTTTCCTACCGTTGTTATGGAGATCCTGTATCTTGTGATGTGGGACTGAGATACAGTCCAGGTTGGTGTGTTTCTCTGTGTCAGGCCCACAGAAGCTGGATCCCCTGGATCCTTCCTGCAGCCTCTGCTGCTGCACCTCCAGCTCTGGAAAACACACATTTACACGGTTCAGATTCAACAGATAAAGAATCTGAAGAAAAACTCGAAAGAATTAATATTATTGTTAAGTTCCCTCCATCAATCATGTTGGGGAAAATAAAATAAAAACTTGGTCAAAAAAAAAGGAAAAGTCTATTTACAATTTTGAGTTACGATATATAATATTGAATGTGTTGATCTTAATTCAACCTGATTGAATCATCTCCACCACTCAGTTCAGGTGTGTTCTGCTAAAAAAAATATTAAAAACATAGATGTAGCTTTTTCTTTAGCCTAACTTTTAGTTTGCCTCCTAACAGGAAGTTAGAGACAAAAAAGCCCCCCAGACATGTGGAATCTGATGTAATGTATCGTGTTTATTATAATTTCAGGGTTCTTACTGAACAGAATTATGTTACTTGATATGACAAAAAAGTCAAATAATTTTCTGAAAACATGCTCCATCATACTCATTTTATGGTAAAGGTAAAGCTAACCTGATATAAGTAAAAATTGCTATGAGATTTAAAAAAAACATTCTGATCATTGATTTTTGATAATATGATACATTTAATATATTGCCATTATATAGGCTATATATGTGAAATAATTGCATAAGTATGATTATGTTTTTACTATCTAACATGCTCTACTAAATGAGTTGTGTGGGTAGTGAAGCTAAGCCAAAATTGACTATTTGCTACATTTTTTTTTTTTTAAATCTGAGCATTAAAGGTGTAGTTAGCGATGTAGGAGAAAACGAGTAGAGAGGTTGTTGATATTTGAAAGGTAAACGAATACAGACCCACCCCTCCCTTCATACTCCACCCCGGGCTCTACCCCCGAAGTTCATGGACGCACATTGTCATGGAAACGGCCGTAGAAACTAAAGCAGCAGTAAAGCAGCTGAAATAGCCAAGTTGTGAGTTAGCATACTGCTAAGCTGCATAGCTAAGGTTAGCTGACCCGTCAGACAACTGTACCCACAACTTAACTGCTATTATAAATAGATAACATCATAACAACAGTACATATATGATGAATGCCTGACGGCTGTTACGTTACTGTTATGTGAAGCACCGCAAAGCTAATGTTGCTCACCTGTCCAGCAGAAAGACGGCGACCTCCGCCGTACGTTTTTAATCCGTTTTATTCCGTGTTTTTTTTTATTTTTATTTATGCTCCTCCAACCGTTTTCTCTTGGGCTGCACCTGATATATCGTGTCTCTCTCTTACTCCAACTGCGCACGCTACGCAACCTACTCCTCC
>JAJHUR010127827.1:575-12521 GCA_027495735.1 Lutjanus campechanus
TTTCCAGTTTTTTTTTACTTTTTTTTTTTTTTTTTGTTTTTTTTTTTTTTTTTTTTTTTTTTTTTTTTTTTTTTTAAACATACAATCATTAACTCTTATCATTGAGCCAAAATACCAAGGTCGCTATTAACCTGTTGAGAAGGTGAGATAAGATTTTATTCTGAGTCACATGTAGACTGAAGACAACCAGCAAAGATTTTGGACAGCGGTGGGAAGTAACAAAGTACAAATACTTTGTTACTGTACTTACATAGATTTTTCAGGTATCTGTACATTGCATGAGTATTTATTTTTTAGACAAATTTTTACTTTTACTCCCTAAATTTGAACACAAATATCTGTACTTTCTAGCCCTTACATTTTTAAAACAACCTTGTTACTTCAGTGTTAAATCATTTTAAATGTATTATTAACAAGTGGTGGAAGTAACAAATTACAAATACTATTATTCCTGTAATTTTTTGTTGGGGCACTTATACTTTTATAAGTAGATTGTCAAGTCTGTACTTTTACTTGTACTTAAGTATTCATTTCAACCATGTAATCTACTTAGTTACTTATCTTTCTAATCTTGAGAGGAGCACCTGTAATGTCAACAGTTTCCCCCTCAGGGATCAATGAAGTATTTCTGAAAATCATAATTGAGTACTGAGGACAGTTTGAATTAATATCCAAACCTTTTATCTGCATTTTTGTGTCCAATCAGATGATCTGATCACAAATGAGCCAGTGAAAATTAAGAGGGAAAAAAAGGGTTTTGTAACTTAGCTGTAACTTAAATTATTAAACACTTGTGAGCATTTTCAACTCTTGGATCAGGAAATTGCACAAAATGTGCAGCCCTAGTTTGGAGAGGTGACTGGGACATCAACAGTTAAAAGTAACTAATACTCTGAGTAGTTTTTGAGACAAATACTTTGTACTTTTACTGAAGTATATTTCTAACACCAGTACTTGGTTATTAATTAGTTTTATTTTGCAGAACTGCGTGCTGCTTTCCCAACATCAAGACTGAACACAAAAGAAAGGTGATTCCTCGTGTATCCATCAGCGCATTTCACACAGTTTAACGGTCAATAACTATGTTCTAACTTGTAGAACGTGTTCAGAGGAAAAACTCCCTTTTCATAGACTTTAAATGTTTATTTAAATTAGATGTCGAGTTCATGGTTGATGACAGTATTTTCACAGCTGAAGGCAGAGCTGTCACTGTACTGAGATGTTCCTCTTTTATGAAGTTTCCATCCATCAAAGCATTTTTATACTAGTCATGAGATTAGCTAGTTTCATTTGAGACCAGAGTTGTGTTGTGAGTATTTAAAATGTGTAATCCTGCTAAACTGATCACATCTTTTTTTGTATCCTGAATACATAATCCTATTAAGTATATCATAATCCAGGAGACATCTACACCTGTAGATCACTAGATCGGGGTCTACATTACACACTACATTAAAAAATCAGTTTAAACCCTCTAGAATAAGCTTGAACGTGCCATCATAATATGTTCGGTGCTCATTCCAGCTGCTGCTGCTGCTGCCACTTTTTCCTGCCCGCAGGTCTGTTGCTGTTCAGACTTTAAGGCTCTTGTGTCAGTGGCGTCTAGAGTGGGTGTGGGTGTGTTTGAATATCAGTGCCTCCACTCCCCTGTTATCTGGAGAGGCTCTGGACAGAAAGCCATGCCAGATAATATCATACAGACACTGAGTGGCCACAATCAGGCTTGGAGAATAATGTGATTATGTAATCAGGATTAAAAAAAAAGGTAACTGTAATCCATTGCAATTACAGGAAAAAGAAGTAATCAGCTTTCGTGAAGAATGGGGATTATTAGCAGGATTACAATTTTAAGATACATTTTAAAATAAACAGCTACACAGATCAGCTGTTAATGTTCGAGGTAATTCAAAAGTAAGTTATGTTTTTATAATAAGAAGAAATTATAACATTTTATCTCATAGTTTTGACTTTTTGTCTCATAATTTCAACTGTGGGGATATTTTTCCACTGGTTGAAATGGGTTTCCATGGTAACGGTTAACAATGACTGAATAAAGTCTCTTTCCCTCTCTGCTCTCTTGATGCTGTCCGTGGTTCTGTCATGTTCTCCATGACATGTATCGACGCTGAGCTCATCGGGAAGGAGCTGATTTTGTAGCTTTTCTGAAATGAATACCTTTTTATAAATTTGTAACATTTTTTTTTTCCATTTTGTACTTTGGTCACTGTCGTCAGCGGTTCTTCACTCTTTGGTCTGTTGGTGTTCCACCTGTAACGTGAAGCCTCTGGACCTGGACTCGAGGTAACGAGGTTTCCCTCTTATCTTCCACGCAGCGATTCCATGTCTGTCTAACTTTACTCAAAGGTCAGTCGCGGCATGACCACTTTTCCCCTTTAGTGCGACACAAGTGTCGACTATCACACATGCACACACACACACAGGCAGCGGAGTGACAGCAGATAGCTTGTTATGGTGAGTGTTTCCTGTTGCCTTGCCACTCCTTCCCAAGGCATCAACACCTGAGATGAAAACCAAGACCTGCTCTGTGGCAATCATGGAACAAAAGAACGCACGGAGACAGGTTACTCACATTGCTGGGCAGCACTTCCACTGTGGTGTTGTAGAATTTATCTCCACTGGTCTCGATGTTTCCACTGCGAAACAGGTACCTGCAGAAAAGAAGACAGCGCTGGTGTGACAAGCAGTGCTGCAGTGTACTGCCAACATCAACACACAGGCCTAAAACATCTGGGGTTGTTCCAATACCAGGATCAGAGATGCCTCCGATACATGCTAAAATACTGGATCTGGTATTGATGACTAAGTCTACGCACCAATCCTGTATTGCATAATTTATTACCCCCGAAAAGGTAGCGTCCAATAAATTTTAACCTGAGCCAGGCTATAAAACAACCATATCACATCCAGGGTTAGTAGTGCACAGCTGCTAATGGTACTCAGCATCAGCCAGTACAGAAATGCCATTTTCAGATGTATCACATCATCTTCCAGTTTCATTCTAAAATATCATAACGGTGGGCGAGAGACTTAAGGGCGTGTTCATACCAAAAGGATGAACTGATACTGTGTTATATCAGTCAGAGAAGAGCAAAATACAAATGTAGCTACATTGGGGTTGTTCACATACTGATACCAGTGTTGGAAATGTCTCTGTCACAGCATTAAGTGCTAGCTGGGTATTGGTGAGTATGCCAGTCATTGCACCGATCCGATATCATGTAATTTATTAGCCCTGAAACGGGACTCTGCTACTTTCCAGCAGCGTCTCGTACGCCATATCTTTTTAACCAGAGCCAGGCCAAACAACGACGATAGCAATCGCATCGCATCCAGACAGGGTTCGTAGAATACAGCTGTTAAAGTCTGTGAAAGTCTTTAAACACATTATACATGTTAGAAAATAGTTGCTGAAAATACGCGAAAAGACTGAAAACTATGTTGTGCTGAACTGTGGCATTAGACTGTTAAACTGCTGTTAACCATTACTGCATTCAGGTCTTTTTTGGGGCAGACCTGAATCACGGCTCTGTGACACGCCGGAGCCTTGGTCACCACCCTCCCCAACGGTCAGTAAGCCCAGCAGTTCACTTCAGCTCACTTCAGTTCCAACAACCCAACACAGACGAAAAAAAAAAAAAACCATCCTGTTACCGTCCTCTGGCTCAGGTGGCTCAAACATATCTGGACGTGTGTCCAATAAGGCTGCTAGACGGTGCGTCCATGTTTGAGGTGCAGAAAAACCTTCAACATTTCAGAGCAGAGACACCTGCTGATTTTTCCATGATTTTGAGACCTAATTTTATATATTTAGTTGTTTTTTTTTGTTTTTTTTTTGTTTTGAAATACTGTGCTGTTACTTCTTCAAGAGCACTGCTTAGCCCAAGGACAACAAAAATGTTATGCAAGGTAATTCTGACTAGAACACTTGAGTATATTGATCAAAGGAGGAGTGACTCTACAGAGAGAAGGGAAACAGCTGTGTAAATGGCAGTCAGCCACTTCAATGTGGGAACACAGCCCTTAGATAACAGGGAGAAGAATGAGTTTAAGCAGCACAAACGCTACTATCGATGGAGACACGCACAAAACTCCCCAACGCACAAACACTCCAATAACTACATACACGCCTCACAGCATCCTGTTGTCACTCAGCACTGAACTAGACAGAGCCATATGACAAAGTTGATCATTTTTATTACTTGTGTGTTAAATGGGTGTGTGTAAAATATAGAACGGAGCTTTAGTCTGGTTGCTGTTAGACTTACTGCTGGGCCATTGTTGAGCATCTGTAGTTTTTAACCATAATAGCAGCACAACTCTAGAGAAAGACTGAAATACCTTAACAACTATCAGATGGATTTCCATGAAATTTGGTAGAAATATTCGTTGTTCCGAAAGGACGAACTAATGACCACCATGACGTTGACATACTTGTTTTTTACTAAAATATCTCAACTATATAAATACAAAACTAACATTCCCATCAGCCTCTTGTGCTATGCTAACATACCCAACTAAAATGTCAATCATGGCCGAGTTTTCTCAGATCCACTTGGGTATCACATAACATTAGGGACACATGGTAATGGAATGGGACCCGACCCAGACCCAATTGACTGTATCAATCGGGGTCCTAATCCATATGGGTCAGACTAGGGGTCGGGTGGCTCCGTGAAGGTCTCTAACGGAGCCAACAATGTAGTTTTGCTCCCAGTTATTAGGGAAACAATGCAGTTTAGCTTTTCAACTAACAATATTCCACATCTTGCATACATACATATTTAACTTTTAAAGCCAGCCATGAAGTTAAGCCAGCTTTTTAACATACAGCATTCACACCTTCTTTAGCTACCTACTGATTTTCTATGCTGGTCCTCCTGTAATTTAAATACTGTCTGGAGCAATGTACTTGGATCTCTTCTCATGACATCCACTTATAAATACTTGTCCTACTGTTTTAAAGCACAGTTTGAAATTTGACTTTTGTGAGAAAATGGAGGAAGAAGAAATATTTTTGCTCATCTGAAAGATGGAAACATGCTCACACCAACATGTAGGCCTATTTGCGGACCACTATATAAAATACAAAAAAAAAGCACTATAAGTTCTGGATTGCTTTGCTACTGAAGAAAACTTAAAAATGTGATGACTGTCAGGCAAGGACTGAAGCGGGTTTATCTGCGTATTTATGCAGATTTAAGCACATTTAGTAATGATGTATATCAAAGATAATACCTCGAGAAGTATCCTCAGGACATACAAGTCAGACTGAATCTAAAACTGTGTTTGACTGAGTTATGCCTCTGAGAACAAAGATGACATTTGACTCAAATTCAGCTCACACAATTGACCTCGTTAAAGTATCTTTGCCTCTCCTTCAACTCTCCGACAGACCCCTCGCTTTTGGCTTTGTTCAATTAATTATTTCTTGTGTTTTATATTGAAATGGCAATTTAAATTTAAAACACCAATTGAATCTATTGGCCTTCATTAAAACCATGTGGATCTAAGAAAATGCTTTGTGTTATCAACTTTTGAAAAATACATTTGGAACTGACCCGGACACGTGGATTGGCTGTGGGAAGGTGAAGAGGATGTAGTCATCTTTGGTGGGTGTTAATGCCCAGAAGAAGTCCTGTCCTCTGTAAGCCCGGTCCAGACTGTGCTGCTGGTGATGTTTCAGGTTGCTGCTCACCTCTGCAGCAGGGTTACTGTGGGCCTGGTACAGAGTCTGCCTCCCAAAGTCCTTATCCTGGAGGAGAGCAGAGACAATTACACCACTGCCTACATGACTTCAGCAGCACCCATCCATTACTTTCATCACTTCAATAGGGAACTGTAACTTTCTGACTTGACAATCAAAGCCGGGTGTACATCTGAGACATTATCCTGAGACAATTATTCATTAGGCGTACAATTCACAGTAAGAGGATGACACGCTATTGGTTGATTTAACACCTCCACACCCATTTATTCACACAGGAAACTATCAGCTGTTCCTGTGTTGTTGTCTTGCAGCATTGAGATTCTTATCTATAATTAATCATTATCTGCTCTGATCCGTTTTAACCAGTGAATGTCTGAACTTACAAACCAACTAAAACTAAACTGTATGTGGTCTAAATAACAATGTGTGGCTCCAACAGTGAAGTTTGGGACGGTCTCCATCTTCTGCATGTGAGAATTCAAACCAACAAACGACGACATTCAATCAACCAATGTCATGTTACAGAATTTCAGGGTATTTAAAATCCTCAGAACTGAAACCCCACTGTCATCATACCATAAAACTTTAACCTGAACTTGAGAAGACAACTGTTGTAACTAGAGCTGCAATGATTAATCGTTGGTGTGAGTTGCAGAGTTTTGGAGACATCGGCCGTCTGCCCTCTCGGCATACATGGCACTTAGCTTGTGGTGCTCAAAGCACCAACAAAAACAAACAAACAAACACAAAAAAAAAAAACATTTGAAAAAATCTAAACCAGTATCTCTTCCCATAATTCATGACCGTGTTACTCAAGATAATCCACAGACCTAGTTGTGAGCAGTTTCTTCTGGGACCTATTTTCTTTCTGTAGTAAAATCTACTGCAACTAGTGTACGTAACAAGTGTGTGCTGTGCTCAAACGAGAGATAAAACGCGCTGGACTGAGGTTTGCTGTGATATTGGTTAGCTCAGACAAAACCCAAGTGAAAGCCCATAGCTTCAAGAACACAAATGTCTTATGTTTATAATATGAGGAAATATAAAACATCACTTCCGTGAGGCTGTTCAGTCAGGTTCAGGTTATAAACTTGGCATTTCATCCTCGAAGCTGCAGGGAAAATGAAGCCGCTGCACAGTTTATATAATGTTCATTGTAATGTTGATTAATGTTGAAATGGGGATCTTCTGCCTCAGTAATGATTAATACCACCAGATAATAGACTTTGATGATGTAGTTGAAATTATACCTCAAAAACAAGTGTATTTCACGGGAGAGTCTGCTTCTGTTTCCAATATAGAATATGTAGAGTTGATATCTGGGTTCTTAACCATTTTTAGTGTTGATATCTGGGTTTTAAACCATTTTTAGAGTTGATACCTGAGTTCATGACAATTTTATTTAAGCTTACATCAAGGTGTGGTAACATACGTTTGTCAAAATGCTTGCTTTTTCCATTTAACAGTGAGCAGAGGTGCACTCACCTTCAGATGTTGTAATTTTCCCGGCAGAGAGGAGTGGAGGCCGACGTGCTGGAAGAGGGACGGCTTGTACCTCTGCTTGAGTAATGCTTTCTGTTCATTACAGTGTTTCTGGAGAAGACAACACACCAGCATGCAGGTCAAGACACAACACACGGTGGGGTTTCTGAGCGTGTCGAAGCCACACAACCTCGACTTCATGCGCAGTCCACTGAAGAACCTGCTCTGATTTTGTCAAGATCCTTCTGATTTACAGTCAAGCAGCGACATGTTATTGTGGTACTGCTTCTGAAATGTGGATATTAGAGAACCATAATATAACACACCTAAAGAAACCTTTTCAGTGTGGTTCCTTTAACAAAGATTAATAACTATAAATAATAAAATTGTTTTATAATTCCAACAATTTATAAAAATGTATTTGTCTTGATGTTTTGTGTGTTTTTTTATTGTTTGCTTTGTTCTGTCTTCATCTTGCATCTGTTTTACTGTTTAATTGCGAGCTGGTTTCTTATCTTCTATCTTATGTTGTATATTTCACACACTCTTAAGATGTGTGGGTGGCTCGATTAAATCTCGCTGGTGCTTGTACTATTTCATGATGTTGATGTCATGGTGATGTTGAAACTAAATGAGCTGATAAACCTACAGTGGAGGACTCGTCATCGTTTGTTATCGTCAATTTAAGACGTTGCATGCACCCTGTACTCCTGTGATGCTCCTGCATCCTGCCTGTCTCTGCTGTGTCTGGGGAGGAAGGAAACAACTCGCTTCAACCATAGACTGTATATTAAACAGGATTACAACCTATTTAATAAACAGTCTATGGCTCCAACTCACACTTTGGACTGCTGTACTCATTTTTGCATGTGCAATGGCTACATATTGCTCCTTTAAGTGTTTTACTCCAGCTGCAGTCGCTTTCATTGTGCACATTAAGCCGTCACTTTACAGCTGACTTACTGCATCTTTTTCTGGGCTGCAAACTTTGACCCAGAGAATGTGATCTAACAGCCAGTCGATGGGTTTGTCTCTGTGGAACATCAGGAAGAACTCGGCAATCATCGGGAGGTCACGGGTTCGAAACATCTTCCCTGGAGGATTACACACAGGCAGGGTCACACACTGTACACACGAGACAAGCATCAAGAAAGATGTGTATTGACCCAGCACTTTAATACTTCACACACTATGAGGTGTCAGACAAATCAGCTGCACAATACCTTCAATGCATACCTGCTATGGCTAAAGTTCAAGTATACGTGTATGTGTACTTTGGCGGGCGGTAGCCAATGCCTCATCAACACAGCTGAAAAGATATTTATTTACGTATTAGTGTTACAGTTCTCCAAATACAGGATTTGGTTTCACTTTCAATTTTAAGCCTCAATTAGATTTTTTTTTAACATTAGTCTACAACAGATCATTGATTTTACACCCTGACAAGTGCCATTTACATCTTACATCTTACTTCTATCAAAAGATATGAGTTAATGTAAGTCTATATGTTATCAAGTGTGATGTAACAGAAGGTAAGCTACGCTGTGCCATCTCTGAAGTGTTGTTTTTTTTCTTCAGACATGGGATGCTGCAAATAAGTTGGGGCTGAGAGAAAAACAAATACTGGGAGAATCACAGATTCTGCCTCCGATTTGGATTGTTGAAATTCCTCAGTGGCAGCGGCCGAGGTTTATCTGTTGTAACGCGGTCAACACGACACGTCTGTTATTCGGCAAGAACTGGAGGTGAGAAATTATTTATCAACAGCAGTATGCTAGCTGATGTTAACCACAAAGGCTAAAATGCTTGGCAAGACCTCTCTTTCATTTCCATAGCGACATGACCATGTGAATTTTATATGAACGTATGGATCTATAAACCTTTCACATTAATGTATAATCTGGGCTGAACTTTGGAACCGACTGAGGTCTGGCCCAGATTTCTCCTCTGATTCTTCTTGGAAATGGATGAATCATAAAAAAAAACTGTCCTGAAGCTCCTGTAGTGTGAGGCCAGCTTAAGCGCCTGGCTGCTGGTCGCTGCATGAGCATGCACCCTCCATATATGACTGACTCCCTACCTGCTACCCCCCGTTTTTATTATTGTTATGTCTTAATCCATGTGTGTTTTTTTTATGCCACACGTCATGCTGCAAAATCAATTGATTGGACAAATAAAGTTAAAAGCTGTTGTTGCAGGTTCATCTCATGGCACTTTGTCCTCGATGTTTGTATGCAGGCGTTTGCTGCAGTACACCAAAAGTAAACATGCGCTCCACTTACAATGCACACCTGTACACACGCCCAGTCATCTATCGAACCATAATGTGTAGTAGAGTGCTGATGTGGCGTCGCGTGTGTGTGAGACTACATATACAGGTAGGTGTGGTGTATGTTGCACTAAATCAGGCGTCGCGTACTTGCACACAAGCCTTGTCAATTTGTGTAAATGCCAAATCTACATGTAATGGCCACTGCAAGCGCAACACCAACGTCACATGTGCGCAACGCCTGTGTACATTGCGAGGCTGTGTAAATTGTTGGTGTGTGTTCAGAGATTTGGTCAGTTCTTAGACGTCTTAAGTAAACGGTAGAGAGGTGTTTGACATTTGCTGGCTGATTTGATTGACACCTCATATGCACACGCACACACACACACACATACACACACACACACATGTACCTATAAATCCAAGCTGGGAGAACTCCAGGTAGAGCCACGGTTTGGAAGCCTCCTGGGTGGTGTAGGTCTTCATGTCGTTGTAGTAGCCTGACTTTGCAACAACATCGTCCTCTAACTAGAAAACACACGACACAAAAACTCAGTTTCAAATTTTAATTTCAGGAAGTAGTCGCTATTTGGTTTAGTGAGTGACAAACCTTAACAACTATTTAAAGCTTGAAACTTAGTGAGGACTCCTGATCAACTCACTCACAGAGAGGAAGACAAAGTTATTGTCTCTTAGGCCACATTTACACCTGGTACTAACATGTGTCCTATGTCCTGACAGCTCTGAGTACAGCTGTGAATGCACCAGTGTTGCTCCATTGTTTCTGAAGTCAAATTCAAGCACTTTTCCAGGTGCATTTTCAAGCTTTTCCAGCACCTTACAGCTGTGGTAAATGACATATTTATATACATATACATGCTCAAAATGTTTCAATCAGATGTTACTGTGCTATAAACAACCACAGTGATATTTCATGACAGAATTCTACAGAAGGGAGACAAATTAAAGGAAAACAAAGTTTCATCTTTCAAAATGTGGCATCTGTCTGTACGTAGACATGGCATCCTATTGAAGCTGAAATAATTAATCAATTAAGCAGTTATTAATCAATCATTAAATGAATTGATTAGTCATGTGAATAATTTTTTTAAGGGAAAAAAAGTCAAAATTCTCTCATTTCAGCCACTGTGAAGGAAATTCAAGCGTTTTCAAGAACCCTGATGCGCCCAAGATACATTGAGGCCACGGTGAGATCTGATCGCTCAGACCACATTCAGAGGTGGCCCAGGCCACATGTGACCACTTGTGTCAACACAGTGTATCCTGGGCCATGTTGAAGGACCGCCTACGCAACCGGCGTCCTGTAAGTCCACAGGAAAACAGTTGTCTGATTAACATTTCGTTCACTCTTATGCAAATGATGTATTTGGGCTCTCTTGCCTTCCCAGATGAGCAGCAGATGTACCTTCTTGTAAACATGCAAAACATTAAGTTGTTCCTTTCTTTGTCAAAAACACTGTGTCATTTTTTTCCACGGCATTTTTTTCCTAATTAAGATCCAAAGCATTGTGTGCAAGCACATACTGTATTTCCAGGTGACAGAAGAGACTCTCAGGAACTGCTTTTGGAAAAATTTGGTTACATTTAAATATGTTTAACTTCCTGTCACAGTGTTTACTGCTGTGGTCGGCCACAAGGCACCTCTGAGCATCAACAAACATTCACCCAAGCTGTATTTCCACACAGACATTTGATTTTTATTTACTTTTTAAATCTCTCTTGGCCACCCATATCATTTCTACACATATACAGTATAGCAAACATGTATAAAAAAAAATAGTATATACCCCCACCTGAACATAATATGTGCCTTTGTCCTGAGCATAGAGCATGAGGAAGCTGAAGTCCAGGTTCTGCTTTGTTCTCCATCTAAGAACAGACAAGATACACAGACAAACATGAATTTGTTCTTCAGGTCTTTTATATTAAGATTCAATTCACCAGACAGATAATTCACCAACTAATACTCATTTTCTTAAAAATCTTATCTATTTATGTTATCATCATATTTTATTAACATTATTAAAAATACATATTTATTATCACCACAATATTAACACTATGGACTCTATTTAGACGATCTATAACTTTTCATCTCTAGTCCCTGGACAGACAACAGCTGAAATGCAATCAATGATAAAAAAAATTATGCAGATATAAACAAAGTGTGTACTACATAGACTACAGAGACAAACAGCTGACGCGCAGAATCAATAACAAGATCAATAAATAAACAAATAGCATGACAACACAATGGTAATAATAAGCAGCAGCAGCTCTTACACTTCATAAAAGAAGAGCACCGCACTGGTTTAATGTTGGCAAGTTTGACTTCTGATAAACCACGCTCTTAATGTCGCGGAGGAGGAGTGACTGTTGGCACAGTTTCTTATATGTTGCATTAAGTTGTTCTAGTCCTGAGTTGCCCTTACAGGAAAAAGCAGAA
>JAJHUR010127828.1:0-15679 GCA_027495735.1 Lutjanus campechanus
ATCTGAATGTCACATTTTCTCCAACACGTCCCTTTATGTTGAGAGGCGTCATCTCCACAATACTCAGAGCTACAAGTGGAAATAAAAGAAACACTGTCTGTTATTATCACAGTGTCAATGCATAAATAGATTCAGATGTGCACATTTACTTTTACTGTTGATGCATTTCATTATTGCTGACAAAACTGAACGACTAAATGATTCATTTAGCAAACAAACAAATCAGTCGTCATCTAACAGCTGCAGCATTTGTACACAAACTTCAGTTGGTGCAAATACAGAGAAAATATAAGAAAATAAAACTCACCAGAAAGAAGAAAATAACATGCATAGATTTTGATCATATTGAAAATAACGAGCAAAGAACAAAAAAAAAAGCTCAAAACAGTACAGGGAGTATCAGGTCAATACAAACACAGAGTCTCAAGTATTTCTAACTTCCCTTCCTCCCATCATTTCAAAGTTAAAGCTCCTCCCCTTACTTTGAAAGCACAAACACAAACACACGCACATATTATATGTTCACACCTACACACATAGATACAAACAGTCTGTGTCTCTGTTGACCAGATCACAAATCTGGTTGAAAAGCCGTCTACGTTCCAACCAGGGTCAACTTATTATCACAAGGTACACATGAAGCTGTTTGCTGGCTAACTGAATAAAAACGTTATTAACTACAAGCAAGACAGAAGTTTTGTCATTTTCACAGGCTCTCACAGATCAGCAAAAAAATTTTTTTTAAAAATGCTTAGACATTTCAAACCACTTCCCACATCTCAAACCTTCCACGCGGTCTGAGATGTGGGGCCTTTATTCACAAGGACAGGAAGTGACTCAGTGTAAGTGAGATCAGAGTGTCAGCTGGTGTGACAATGCTGTACATCACCCCTATGTTTACGCAGTTGAGGTGTTGATTTGACTACTTTGCTGCTTGTTGAGAAAATAAAGCAAAATTAAAATACTGTAGAATAGATAGCGAGCACTACCTCAAAATAGATGATGGAATGGGAATGAAATGGTGAATGACTTTTTAGTGTATGTCCAAGATAGCTGCAGAAATGTAAAAGGAAGGAAGGAAGCTAGGACAGAAACAAACAAACAAACTTATCGTTTGATCAGTCAGTTAAAGTTGTGACATAGTTATGTGGAGTGTTATACACACAATATGATCCTTCGTGGATGGTTGGATCTGTATTCTGTAGAAAACTGAAAACTTTAGTGTCTCATCTGATGGATGTGTGTAAGTCCGACAGCAGACATCGACACGTGCTGTGTATTTTCCCTCAAATTAATTCCCCGTCAACAGTGAAATAAAATAAAACATATTCAGTTAATGTTGTTTGGTATCCTCAGTCACAGAATTACGTGGTAATGTGGATTAATTGTCTCAGATGAACGTTGTTTGTTAAATTTCACAAAATTACATCAAATAAGCCTGAATTCGAAACACTGTTTTTGAGTTCTTTAAAAAAAAAATTTAAAAAAAGAAGAATTGTGGCTGTAAAACAACTTCTGCTCTCTGCAGATTAGTTTTTGAAACTCTTAATTACCCAGCAGCGTGTTGTTAAGAGGAGAAGGTTGTTTATTTAGTTTTTTTTTAGGAATATGGTGTTTCACATTTACAGCTCCACAAGCCTGGAACACCGTCTTCTTTTACAGTCGACTAATGAGCAGCAGTGTTGGCGCGGTGGGACTTTGACAGTGCTGACGGTGTCACTCAAACAAACTCCCAAGCTGGGTTTTTGGCTCCCGTGATGGAGTTCAGTCTGGTGAATTTCCAGTTGTGTTCTCCAAATTTGGGCAAAAGAAAGATGCAAGTTTTGGCCGCAGAGGTTTTTGTGAAATGTGGCAACATGCTCAGCCTTGTAATACACAGTAACTGGGACAAATTCTAGTCATGTCTAGTTGGTGTTTACCCGCCAAACTTTCTACTCTGGTGTTTTTGTTGCTTCAGCTTAAAGGGACAGTTCGGACTATTTGAAGTGGTATGGTACCAAGCAATGTACTGCTGTGGACAGGGTCAGCAGCAAAATCTATTTTAAAAATGTCCACCCAAACAACCTGTTTTAGTTGTGATATTTTCACTGCTTTACTTTGCCGCCAGACAGCCTTTTCTGATGGGAAAGCGTCGTTAGTCACCCCAAATATTCCTCTCTCCAAACCAACCAAACTCCACAGAAGAAATCAGTAATTCTGCATCGCAGAACACAGGAAGAGCCGTCTACTGCTACCTCGATTTATTTGTCTCATTGTGAATTCAACTAAGCTTTTAAAACACAGAAGTCACACAATAACACAAACAAACTAACTGATCGTGGCAACGATAGACCAGCAACTCACATGTCCTGCAAGGTAAAATTACTGACTTTGCCTATGAAGTTTGGTTGGTTTTGAGCGAGCTTGTATAATGTCAGTTTTCCACCGGGAGAGGCTGTAAAATTCTGAATATATCTGATATTTACTTCACTCTGAATGTACAAAATATATTTAATTAACATGTTTCTCAATCAAGATGAAAATGTGGAATGTCTTCATGTAGGAAAGCCTCTGCTGGAGCCTTAGACACTGGTTGTGGTGGTGAACGGATGGCTGCAGATGAGGATGTGATGAGGAGTGGACTTACCGTGAGCTCAACCTGGGCCCTGGATATGAAGAGATGGAGGAAAATGGGGTGGAGGGTTGCTCTGAAATGACAGCAGCGGAGAGGAGAACAGATTTTAAAATTTGACAGCAGTGACATGATTGGCTGCGGCTAAATCTGGCTGTTAACTGAAAAGTTAGACAGCTGATTGAGAATAAGCAGGAGGGAAAGTGAGAGTGAGAGAGGGCTGTGAATGAATGACGCATTAAGATATTCCTCCTGACTGAACTTGAGCTGAGCTTCATTACATTTCTCAGCTGGTGCTCCTCTCTGCTACTCCTGACTAGAGGCGTGCCGACCGCCATCTATGTACTCTAGGTAATACACTAACTATTGATAAGTACCTCATACAACCCCGACATCAAATAATCTGAACTATCCCTTTAAACTGTGAAACACTTTTCAAAGGTTAAAACAACAAGAACCGTTGCCTTTCACAAACTGTTGACGTTAAACTTCATGTGACTTAAAAGTCCAACCTTGATAATCCGAGACCATGTTATTACACAGTTATTTCACTAGAGGTCACTGTTGCCTTCCAGCGACACGTCTTGTTGTGCACATTGAACACACAGATGCAATAAATGCAAAAAAATCTTCTGTTTTCTCAACAAAAGCAGAGTGAAAATCTCAAATGTCACAAAGTTATTTTCTGGCCCCGTGCAGTTTAAATAATACAGTTCTTCCAAATAATGTTTCTCCTGTGTGAATAAAGTAAAATTTGCATTTGCAGTGTCATAAAATTAATCAACACTGATGTTTTAGTGAACTCTCTGACAGCTGCATGCAGTAAACTAAAGGAAAACTGAAAATCATGTAATGATAACTATAAAATTCTATCATTTTATAGTCAATCTAAATCCGCTCACGCCATGCAGCAGTGCAATACCCTTGAGTGTGATCTTGGCATGAGTACATAGACGTTTTGCAATGGAGGAAATTGCTGCATAAACACCAAAGTGTTGCTGCATTCTCTTTTTTTCCCCTGAATGCTTCAGTGAAGGACTGAATTCTCATGAATGTAATTAAAGACACTAGTGTACAAGTTTTTATTCTTTTGTGCATCACTTACTTTATAGTCAAACATGCAGAAGTAATCTATATGCAAAACGTGAAGGTGAAACTTTTGCAACTTCTGTAAAGTGTAGTTTTAGAATGATTATGGTAGAGAAACACGACTGGTTGCAGAAGAAAGACTTTGCGGAAAAATATGAAAAAACCAAAAGCATCTTTTGCATCAGAGGACTGTCTTTAATTTGCAGTCTTGCTGTGTGTCCACTCACTGATCTGTGACTGAGAATAAATGATCTGTTACTGTGCAATAAATTCATAAAATAAAATTAATTTCCATTTTGAAGAGGTTTAAGTGAAAGTGAAGTCACCTCAGGTTGGTAAAATACTCGGTTGAACCAGGAGATGGGGGGCCTCCGCTGAGAAGAAAAGATCCTGCAGTAAGACTTGACAGCTGGGACGACTCTGTCCTGCCTTTTCTTCACTTTCCTCCTCCACAACCGGAACACAAAACCTGATACCAGTTTTCTGTTTTGATCTTGATCTTTGATCTGTGGATTTAAATGTTCAAAGCGCATTTCTTCTACTTGTACTCAATTTGTTTCACAGCAGTCCGCGTTCTGTGTGCTTGATCTGATAATGTGTTTGATGTGAGGATGTATGTGGTGGTTTTGGTGCCATATAAGCGACCGGCTCTGTCGAGGGTGAAAACTATCACCGCGTAGAATGGTGTTGTGGGCTGTGGTCTGACAACGTCTAAAAAAAAAGAAAAAGAAAAAAACTGTGGCCACCTACAAATACCGCAAATGCAATCACTGTGACAACATTTATGCTCGCAAACGTTCACACATCTAAAAACTAACTACACCTACCAACACAAGGATTTTATTAACTGCAACACCACCTATGTTGTCGACCGCCTCATGTGCCCCTGTCGATGTGCGCATCCACTTTACTATAGCACACCTCTGTGCAACCTTACACACGCCTTGAAGGCCACTGAGCCGAAACGCGTTGGCGTTTTTGTCCTCTCTTTACCATCCTTTCCTCCATCTACGAGAGTGCCTTGGACCAGCCAGACAGACCTCTCCACCCCTCCACTGTCCCCACCAACAAGCATCTTGTCCTATCAAAAACAGAAGCAACACACACTGAGCACGCCAGTTTTTTTTTCTTTTTATGAGCAAAAAATAGCTAATGCAATTGAATGCAGTTTTCTCTGTAAAATGATATGTACGGTGTGTCTTCTTTTTTTGTTTACGACCCGCTAAAAGCATTTATGTGTCTCTGCAGGGTAAAGGGCTGGTGAAGTTAATAACAAAATAAAGAAAAGAAAAGAAAAGAAAAGAAAATGGCTGGCTGGGATGGTTGTTGGGCTGCTAGAGCCAGTGCCAGAGTCAGTAAACACAATCATTTTATGAATAGCTCATGCAGACTACAATCACAGGTTATGATCGGTCACCTGTTTGATGACATAATAGCATTAGTAAGAGGACTTTGTAAGACATAAAAAAAAGACAAGATGGAGAATAGAAAGAGAAAAGGGGGAGCTGAAAATGCCAGAATTAAAAAAAAAGTTCACAAGCTGATGCAGCCAGATGAGCCAAACTTGGCAACTTAGCAACTAAACAAAAACAAGAGAGTGAAGGTACAGAACAGGTGCCGCAAGAGGATGGCAACAGTGAGACAGGTATGCTTGCGAAGGCTACAGTGCCAAGATTTCTAGAGTCCTAAATCAAAATATAACATATAACGTTGTCTATAAACCACACATATCTCCAGTAGTGGTTCTGAACTGAAGTGGGTGTGAAATTCCTGGGCTAAAAATGAGTCCTACTCCAGCCCTGCTATGAAGCAGGGACTGAAACTTTCATATACAAGCGTCATTGTGTGTTAACCCTTTCTTCTTTTCTCTGTCATCAAGAGGGGTAAAAGTGGTGGCAGCTCTGAGTCAAATGTGTCACTGTGATTCTGCTCTCAGAGTTTAAGATCAACCTCAGTCCACACTGTAAGACTCTCTTGCGTTACCTTTTTCACGGTCTTAAAATACAACAGTCCTGCAACTTCAGAAAGTGTTTTACGGAATGTTGAGTGTTATTAGGAAGATAAGGCACCAGTAATATAAGGAATTACCATAACTACCAGCCAGTCTGCAAAGATAAAAACGTGCAAGAAATAACACATAATGTAAATTACCTTGCTAGAAACTTTTTTTTACTAATCTTCTCGTATTGGCTTCAACCTTTTGGCCTTTTATCTATAAGTAATAGACCTTATCTATAAACTTCAGCACCTTACAACCTCATTATTTATCTGTGATGATGTGCAGGTGTCCTTATCTATTAAACGCATGCATGGGCCTAAATGTACAGACTTCAGAGCAGACCTCTGACTCCAAGAAATGAGGTGTTGAACCTAAAGTGTCTGCCTCAGTTATTGGTTTCTGTGCCGACCGTGTGAGCCCACACTTGTAGTACAATAATCCCTACTGAATATTTCTTCACTATAAAATGCAATATATTCGCTCAAAGGGTCAGTGTGTAGGATTTAGTGACATCTAGCTGTGAGCACCTCGTCTCCCCCTCCCCTTCCAAGTGTAAAACCCGCTGTCTTGATGTGTGCATGTGTGTTAGGGGTATTCTATTCTAATAAACACATCTTCATTCAATAGATGTTGATTATAAATTTGAGATCTTAAAGGGATAGTTCACCCAAAAATGCTAATGTGGTCATTATCTACTCACCCTCGTGCCGATTGAAGGTTGGGTTTAGTTTTTTAGTCCACAAAACACTGCTGCAGTTTCACAAGAAAGCTGTGCTGCATATACTGATCGTCTGGCGATTCTGCAATGTTGTTTTCCTGCGAAACTCCAGCAGTGTTTTACTGACTAACAAATAAACCCGACCTTCACTCAGCATGAGGCTGAGCAGATGATGACTGAATCTTCATTTTTGGGTGAACTATCCCTTTAAATCAGAGGGCTGAGCAACATCCTCAAGGCACACACACAATAAGCACACTGACTCACTCTGGCAATGGGATGTTAAAGCAGCGCATATTCATTATTGTCACCCGAGGAGAATTTACCAGACTCCCTTGAAGAAATCTCAGAGTTTTGTGAGTTGTTGAGGAAAAGGCAACTTTACAAACTTTGTGAAACGCCGTCTATGTCAAGTTCTTTAAGAATTGTCCCCTCTTGTGAATTCAGCAAAGTAAAATACAAAGTTATTGTTTTGTTTGTGTTAAAAAAAAAATATATAGCCTCAATTTGTCCTGGCATGTTGCTGTGAGTGGCATTTAGGTTCCTCTGTGTCTAAAGTTTGTTTTACCTGCCAAGAGAAGCAGCAGATAGGCTGTTAGTGAGGCTGAGCACACTGTTTCAAGAGATTTCATCATTTACACAATTTTCTGAAAGAAGCAAAATGTTTAATGATGATAAAATTGTCAAAATTTATAAGATCTTTTGATGCCAAGGGGAAAAAGACTAGACTCCCTTAAAATAAGTTTGCGAGTTGTTGAGTTTGGAGAAACTTCATCAACTTTGGGAAACAATGTCCATGTATTATAATATGTATTTTAGAGACATTCTGCTTGTCTTCTAACTTCAAGTTTCCTTTAAAAACACACATTTAAAAAAAAAAAAAAACTGGCTGAAAAAATATATATTATTACAGTGTATCTCTCAAACACAGTGCAGAACTCTACATGTGGGATAATAACTTATGGTGACACTCCATGCTGACTTTCCCTAGGCTTCTGGCCCCCCTCTACTGTGCTCCCCAACCGGGCCTGCACAGCACCCCGCCAGCTACAAACAGCTCACAGCGAGACAATAACACCTGTGCTCCTAAAGTGGATATCATGTTTATGAAGACTCATAAAATTTCCAGCGGCACCTTCCTCAACATCCTGCTCTGCTTTGGAGGGGAGCACAAGACTCAAAGTTATCTTCCCTAACAGCAGAAATGACTTCTTCTACCCCTCATCTTTTGAGCATGAGTACATTAAAGGCTGCAAATCCTGTGTAAACATGCGATTCAATGCACCAAAGCGCTGCCTAGAGACACTTTCTACATCACGTGTCCTCCAGCGCTCTTTGATTCGTCCTTTCCTTCCTTTGGTCGTCTTGTTTCTCTGACCTGCGGGACACTTATCTCGCGAGGCAGCTGGATTCTCAAGATCATGTGAGAATCCACCTCTCCAGGCTTCAAGCTATCCGTCTGTGTCTGGACCAAAAGTGGCGCAGCCAATCAGCGTCCTCGGAGGGACTACTGACAGTTAGGGGTGCGGTTTTGGTGTGATGACAGAAGCATCCATGAAGGTGGCTTTGTTGAAAGTAGAGCAAAGAATGACACTGAAGGCTTTTCTCAATGGAAAAGATGTTGGGGGTTTTTTTTCTCTTCTCCTGACCAGCTTTGGCAAGAGCTTGATGGTTTGACTGGTTGAAGTTAGCCCATGTTAGATGTGACAGACAGATGGTTCAACCAATCACCTGTCAAGTGATTTTTTGAAAGTGCCTGCCCTTTTCCAAACAGTTTCTAAGGACGACTTCCCAGATGGTTCTGTGTAACAAACCATCTGGCGTGTCGGGTTCAATCAATGTCTTGCATTTTGACGGAACTGACCACAGTAGCTCCATTTTTTCACTTTATCTCTCACCCAATCAGTGCCCAACTAGGTGGCTGCTTCTTAATATGTCTTGAGTTTTTGCAAATGAATAAATCTACCATTATTTATTATTGCCCATTAGCACAGAATGATGTTATGTTATTTTGAATACCAATTAAAAGTGTGTATCTGCTTTAATATATTTCTGACAGTCACTTCGTTTAAAGGGAAGTTTTCAAGGCAGGAAATGACAGCTCATCAGAGAACAAATGTGACAGGTTGTTTCTGTTCTAAGACTAATTTACTTTCTTTTCAACATCAAAGCGGGTCCACAAAAGTTTTAGATTGCAGACAGCAAATTTGAACAATAGAAAATTTTCACATTTCCCATTTTCACTCATTTCATTTTGTATTTTTATTATTTTCATGTATTAGTTGCTCAGGAAAAACATAACAGAGAAAACCCTGAAAGTCTGTGAAAGTTTGCATAACTCAAGCTGAAGGATATTGCTTTATATATTGCTTTAAAAAGTTGACAACAGCACAAACTGTCCAATGATGATACGTAAAATCCAGCTTCAGTGCTTTTCGGAATGTGAACGTAAAAACGGCCAGCATTCAGTTTCATTATCATGTAAGCGATATTCCTAAAGGATCCATTTTAGGATCAGTTTCAGGTCACTAAACTTTTTGTCTTTGAATGTGCTCATCTACGTCTTTATGCTGTCGTGGTTGTTCTGCTGAATCTACACAGTTTAGCTGTTTGAATGAAACATGTCCTTCATGCTCTTCAAAGAGGAGATATTTCTGTTTGAGTTGGCACTGAGATTTTTTATACATCACTCATTTATTCTGAGGAAACAGTTGAATGCAGGTCAAAAGTCCATCTTACTGTATGATGCATCCACTTCTTACATTTATTTTCACACAGTTTAACCTCAGACATGGCTGAAAAGACCGAAGAGCCTCAAGGAAACATTTAGATGATGTCACTGAAAATCTTTGTTGTCCTGCAAACACCTTAATCCTATTTTTATGAAGCCTATAATATTTTGAAGTTATTGTCGGCATTAAACATCAAAGGCTCCACATTGGAAGGACCTTTACAGGGCTGTTGTGTTGGGTTGCATTAAATTGCCTGTTCACCTAATAAAACTGGCGGCTGTGTTCATAACACGTCGTTGTTTTAATCTTAAACTCTGTTGGACCTGATGGAGGGGTCCATCTTTACAGACTCCAGCAGGGTGAACAAGCATTGTTCAAACTAAGTTATTATGCCAAAGTTTTCAAAAAATACCCAAAATGTCAGCTTGAAGCGATGGTGCCCCTCATGTTCTGCAAAAGTGCGTTCTTGGATGCCCCTGTGGTAGATAAAACATGATCAAGTGCATGGAAGGTTATCATTCATGCATCGTTCTTTATTTTGAAATTGGAACGGTACTAATAATACCTGTTTTTACTGAATGTATCTGTAATCTGATTACGTATTATTTATCTGTAACTGTAACTTCTTTTTTGGATCCAGATTACATAATCCTGTTGCATGTAATCCCTAACTCCCCAAGTCTGTACATATATAAATCTAACTGGTAATAATGAATAGCCAGATCATTCCGCGGTTGTAAAATCAACTGAATGACAAATTAGGTAAAATGACATAAAGTAAAAAACAAAGATACACATTTGTCTTGTAGAGATGGTTTTCCACAGCCAGTCCACTAGATGGCGCTAGAGTCCAGCTTTTCTGCTGCTGCCATCCAAGGAGCAGCGGATGAGTCACTCCACAGATGCAGACCTTCATGGTGACTTTGGGAAAACGTCATTATGTAACAGCCTCACACACACACACACACACACTATGTACTTGGGCACACACATGAATAAAAACGCACACAGAATGCTGCTCACACAGACGAACACACACTAAAACACATGGACAGTTTTACAGCCACTTGCACTGGAACATTGTCCTTCACAGAGGGAGGACATATTGTCCCTCCGAGACTGAAATGGCTCAGACCAGACTAGACGAAGATACTGTGGCCTTCATACGTAAACAGCGATGATGGGAAACGCTGCCAGCGCAACGTTTCCGGGAGTAAGACGCACGTGAAACAGGCAGTGTGGATTGAAAGAGAGATGTAGAGGAGAACAGTTTAACATACAATATGTTAAATCAATGCAAAAAAAGACAGATTACAGCAAGATAATTCAAGCCATTTCTTGAAACAAGTTGATTTTTATCAGAAATTGTTGATCAGATTCAGAAAATCAACGTTTAGACTCAGTGCTTGATTAGTTGTGATGGATATTTCAACTCTACAGGTAAATTCAAATACTGTAGTGTTTGAAGTAGGTGGAGGGTTGAAGGACGGTGTTGTATTATTTGTCTGTTCTAAAACACAAAAAAAGGCAATAAAACAAACACTTTGTATTTGACATTTGTTTGATACTGTTTTCAAATTGAACAAAAAGGCAGGTGTTATTTGCCAAGCATGGCAAGGACAAGCACCCAGGTGTCCGCAGGCAACAATGCTAGTTGTGCTCGGGGTGTAAATAGGTAGTGTGACTATTTACACCTGCGTGGCAGAGACACCTGACCAAACCTAACCAAGTAGCATTGTTGCCAAAATCTAACCAAACTGTGCTGAAAACTGTGAATATTTTTTTAAATCCATAAAGAGCAGGTAGCACTGAGATGTAATTTCATACTGCTGTCAAATCTAAGTCTGACAGGCTGGGACTCAAACACCACTCACCTGCAGGGAACCCTTATAATAAACCCACTCATTCACTGGAGCCACTTGTTAACAGTGAATTTGTCGCTATTTATCGCTTATAATAAGGGGATCTAGTGCTGTGTGCATGTTTGTACCCAGGTACAAACAGACACTCCATATAAATTAAAAGTCAAAGATAACGAGCTCTGAAATGAGGCTGTTGACCTGTTTTTTCTTGTGTGCAGAGAAGAACCTGAAGGCCACGCTTCTATTTTTAGCTCTGTGTATTTGGTCAGCACTTAGCGAGGCCTGTTAGCACTGCGGGGAAAGAACAAATTACAGAGTTGATGTTTTTTCAGTCAAGTTTCATAAAACAGACACTTGTTCCTGATGATGGCAGGAGGTATAGACGAGATCGAGCCTAACATCTTCTCTCTTTTAGTAACACACACATACACACACATGCAGAGGCAAGCAGCTGACAATAGCATGTGTTCCTTTGTGAAAAGGCTGCGGTTTCCCAACACTCGCTGACTTCCGTCCGGGCTCAGAGCCTGAAAGAGATGATGTCTTGATTTTTTCAGAGACATTGGCTGATTTCAGAAAGTTTCTAAATGAGACATCAACCACGATTTCCTCGAAGCAAAAGGCTAACTCCCACAAAATGAATGCTTGCACGACTACTGAGGTTATGAGTCATTGTGAGACTGCTGCTTACAGTGCAATATTTATCTCCAGAGGTGTCAAAAGTACACACATTCTTTACACGAGTAGAAGAACAGAGTAAAAGAACAGTGTAAAAAAAGACTCAACAGGCTCTGAGGTTTATTCAAGTATGAAAGTAACTGAACCTCATGTTTTCCCTGCAGTCAAGTCTCCTTCTCAGTTTCAACTTTTTACATCATTCTCATCTTTAGTAGTTTTTGTCTTGTTGCGTCTTTTATGTCATTTTTTCAAGTCTTTTTTGTTTTTGTTTTTCTTCGTTTTGTTTCATCTTTTTTCATTGTGATGTCTTTTTCATTTTCATTTTTGTCTTGCTATGTCTTTTCCATTGGTTTTGTCTCGTCACGTCTTTTATGTAATTTTGTCTTGTGACGTCTTTTTCACCTTTTTATCATTTTTATTACGTTTTCTTCTTTCTTTCTTGCTACATCGTTTTTGTCTTGTTAGATCTTTTACGTCGTTTTTGTCTAATTGGGTCTTTTTTGTCTTGTTACGTTTTTTACGTCATCTTTGTCTTGTTATGTCCTTTTTTTCATTTTGTTCTCTTTTTGGTGCTGTGATGTAATTTTGTTGCGTTGCTTTTGTCTGGTGACGTCTTTTTTTTATCTTGTTACATTGTCTTTGTCTCGTTAAGTCTTTTACGGTGTTTTTGTCTTGTTAGATCTTTTTCATTTTGTTGTGTCTTTTTCATCTCGTAACAACGTAAAAGACGTAACAAGACAAAAACGCTGTTTTCGTCTCATTATGTCAAATGCATTAAAACTTAAATAACAACTAAAATAACAAGTCTGTGTTGAAAATGTAAGGAGTAGAAGGTCCAGATATTTGTGTTACAATATAGGGAGTAAAAGTAAAAAGTTGTCAGAAAAAAAGTACAGATACCTGAAAAATGTATTTAACTACAGTAACAAAGTATTTGTACTTAGTTACTTCCCACCTCTGTTTATCTTCAATTACAGAAACATGTGGATTCAGTGTGGGTTTCATTCCTACATAAGATGCATTACTTTTTCTTAACTTTTGAACCAGACACATCAGATTATATTGTACAGTGTATAACATCAGTACAATGCGAGCAGACGAGAGGTTCAAATCCCGAACGAGCCCTCAGTTTGTTATGACGTCACTTGTGAGCCATGACTGGAGAGACATAGTTTTAAACTCAAAAGTGAAAGAATTCATTACAAAAACATCCAATAATGAAATAAATAATGACGTGTGTAAATCATTTCCAGCTCCTGTCATGACTACATAATATGTTGAATTTCATCCACATCCTTTTTTGGTATAATGATTTGGATGGAAGCTGCACGAGGATGAATGATTCCTCCAGGGGGGTTTTTCTTCTTCTTTTCTTTTTTTTTCGAGACTGAAACATGGCTGACTCAATCATGATGGAATACTTTAGTCGATTTCCCCATTCCCCTGGCCAAAACCCTCACATAACAGATTTATCTCTATCTCCAACTCATTAGACAAGAAAATCACCAAACCAGCTTACTCTGGTTTTCAATAAAACCCTGAGTCCGAGCACGTGCGCACATGTGTACATCTGCAACCCTCTTTACTGTGTCATTTTACAGCATAAACCTGATCTCCTAAACATTTATTCAACTCATACATATCTTTGTCTACATTTTAAAGGATTTTTCTTTATATTTTATTATGATATTGATTCATTATCTTGTGTTTTTCTGGCCTTATTTAAGTTTTTTTTGCATACATATTCTAAATGGTCAAATGATGGTAAAGAATTTTTATACCTCCCCATCCCCCGTGGCCTATTTCTTTCTTTGCTTTTAAGAAAATGAAGTTTTAAGACTCAGTGTGCAACCAAACAACTGGTGAAGCTGGATTTTTGGCCGAGGGATGGAGCAGGATTGTCATGCAGCGGTGTTCATCACTCCTGATCCCCTTCACGTTCCTCCTCCCAGCCTCCCTGCCTCCTCCCTCCTACCCCTCCTCTCTCACGTGGATGCGGCGAGAGCAGCATGAGGGGAAACGGAAAAAAAAAGAGGCTCATCTGTTCTTTACTGGGGCAGCTGTGCCGCTCTGCCGCCCTTCTTTCCTCCCTCGCTGCTCACCTATTCTGTACACCTCTGCTCTTTTCTCTCCTGGTTTCGTCACGCTCGTTTTTGTCCTCGTCGTTTGTCTTCCTCCCCTTTACATCTTCCTGCTTTTCTTGAGTTGGCTTCAAGGTCACGGACAGAAAACTTGCACACTTTTGTGTTGGTGCATGCATGTGAATGACCTTGCAGAGCTCTCATTGCCAGAGATGTCTTTCATCTCCGAGATAAATTGTGTCTCAATGCAACCGCCGTCCAATAATAGATCCAGCTGTTCAGTGCGCTGCTGCTGAAATTGGAACCCTTTTTGAATTAAAACTGCAAAAGTTGCTGAAACATATTATTTTGCAAAAGCAGAGGCTACAATAAAAACTGAACCCTGTGGTTCTGACAGTTGGACACTGTCTCCATAATGATCATGAGGACTTTGAACTGTTTAATGTTTTATATTCTTCCAGAATGGGACAAATGTTCATAAGTGCTGTTATGAAGTATAATTTCTATCATTCAACCTTAAAGGGACAGCTCGCCACAAAATCAAAAATACATATTTTCCCCCTGATCTGTAGTGCTGTTTATTCAGTGTGAGCTGAAGAATTTTGGAGATATCAGCCAGAGGTCTGCCTTCTCTCCACTATAATGGGGCCAGATGGCGCTCAGCTGCAAAGCACCAAATAATAAATTCAAAACCAAAAATCATGATCTGGTAACTCACGATAATCCACAGGCCTTGTTGTGACCAGTTTCATGTAGGAACTACTTTATTCTGCAGCAGAATCTATGGGAACTACTTTAGAATCTTTCTATCTTTCTGATAGAAAGAAAGCAGTTCCCACAAGAAACTGCTCACAGCAAGGTCTGTGGATTATTTTGAGCAACCGGGTCATGATTTATGGAAAGAGACACTGCTGTTGAGCTTTTTCAAAGTATTATTTTTTTCTTTGAGTACCACAAGGCCAGTGCCATCTATTTCAATTATGTTAGACACAAGGCAGAAATCTCTGCAGTCGATATCTCCAAAACTCTGCAACTCACACCAAAACAGTATAGATGAATAAAAAGCACTACAGGGTAGGGGAAAGATATTTACATTTTTGATTTTGGGGTGAACTGTCCCTTTAAAGGGGCTATACATAATATGTTTATATCAATAAATCATATCTTTTTTAAAAATAACTGTGTTACTTGGTGAGTCTTAAAGGACCAGTGTTGAGGTTTTAATGGCATAAACACCTCGCCTCACCCTCCCCTTCCATACATGTCCGAGAACCAACGGTGGCCACGAAACCTTTGTATCTAGAGCCAGTGTTTGGTTTGTTTTGGTTTAGGTTACTGTCTAAACATGTTGGGGATCCTTGGAGGAGGATGTCCTCAAACTTATATTCCCCTTCTGGGATATTCTATCATTAAATGCCCATAAATTTTACATACATACCTTTAAAAGTGCTAGTTGGGGGATTTTTTTTAACCTTTGGACAGAGCTGGGCTAACTGTTTCCTCACACTTCTGGCTGTATAGCTACAAATGTGGGAATAGACTTGAGAGCGGTGTCAATTTTCTCTTCAAACTCCTTGCTAAAAAAGCAAATAAAAAATAAAAAGTTCCCAAAATGTTGAACTATCCCCTCAAAATTCTGATTCGTCTTGCTATGTCATCACGCCAATGAACATACCGCAATAATCCTGCTTCTCCTTCAGTCTAGAGCGGATCGCCTATGTTATTCAATCCCTTTTCTATAAACTCCCTCTCTCAGAGTATTAAGTCCTCCACACTGCCAAAAATAGCCACGGGTTCTCCTCTGGGAACTACAGCAGAGCCGTGCTGTAATAATCTGTGCCTGTGTGTGTGTGTGTGTGTGTGTGTGTGTGTGTGTGTGTGTGTGTGTGTGTGTGTGTATATATATCCA
>JAJHUR010127829.1:999-12028 GCA_027495735.1 Lutjanus campechanus
AGTTATGTGTGTTGTACATAAAAATGGATTAAGTTAAATGCATAAAGTTACCAACATTGTGCACAGTTTCCCATGTTGTAAATGTGCTGTTACATAAGAAATTGCCCATTGTACTGCATTAATCTCAGTGAGAACCTGTGAGTGAAACAGATTGTTTGTGCTCTACACAAAGATAAATTGTCTTGTTAGAAATATTTGAGTTAAACTAAATAACAAGACATAAATACTGACTTGCAGTGTTATTAATCTAGTCATGGTCAATATTTAATCAATATGGCCTTCATAAATCAGTGTTGGTAGTTGGTAAAATGAAGCTAATCATTTTATATGAAACTATTTTTTAAGCAGCTCTATAAGACTGTCTCGCCTGAAAGATTATTTGAGTATTAAAAATGCATTTTTTTTCCTTCAATATGTGGAACATTTAGCCTGATAAGATTTGAATTGCTTTGAAGATGCTTCCTTTTGGCATAAGCTCCAGATTTGAACAGCACTATGAAACCATTAATCTGTTTATGAAACCACTCTAGACAGCTGAATAAATGGACTGACTGACCAGACTGTATTTTTACATATTTCTGATTTATTTGTAGAAACATCTTGACTGAGGGTGTGATTCAAAAGAAAATATTCAAGTTAAAGTCTTAAATGTCAGTTGTACTTGGAACTAAAAAGACAGTTATATATGTACACTTCAGTATACTGAGAAATGTGTTATTAACCAGTCAGAGTACAGAAAATGAGAGGCTATGTCAAATTTTGGGTGCTTGACCACCTGATGACATTCCAGAGTCCTCGCCAACTCCTAAGAGAGGATTTTTTAAAAATTCTTTTAAAAAAATCTGTCCCTTCCCAGGTATGCTCCAACTGCCGGCCCAAACTCACCTGCTGCCCCACCTGCCGAGGCCCCCTGGGCTCCATCAGGAACCTGGCTATGGAGAAGGTGGCCAACTCAGTCCTCTTCCCCTGCAAGTACGCCTCATCGGGCTGCGAAGTCACCCTGCCTCACACCGACAAGACGGAGCACGAAGAGCTGTGCGAGTTCCGGCCGTACTCCTGCCCCTGCCCCGGAGCCTCCTGCAAGTGGCAGGGCTCCCTGGACGCTGTCATGCCTCACCTGATGCACCAGCACAAGTCCATTACCACACTGCAGGTCAAACAATGACTGTCTCTCAGCTTCTTTTATGAAAGGGATAGTTGGGATTATTTATTTAAATGGGGTTGTATGAGGTTATTTAGGTGGAGTCGGCTCACCCCCAGTTTGAAGAAGGCAGAGAGGAAGACTATCAACAGCAATTCTGCATCATCACTCAACATGATGTTCTCAAATGTCTTGTTTTGTCCACAACTCAGAGATATTCAGTTTACTGTCAGAGAGGAGCATAGAAACCAGTAAATATTCACATTTAAGAAGCTGAAATCAGAGAATTTTGACTTTTTTTTTTCTTAAAAAATTACTCAAACTGATTAATTGATTATAAAAATAGTTGGATTTAATATTCGTTTAATCAGTACAGCTCTAAAGGAACTATTAGTTAAATAGTAACAGTGGCAGTAAAACTGAACCAACTACAATGGTTAAATTTTGTTCACGGTGCCAAACTGTTGTTCTATTACACCGCTAGTGTTATGTAATTAATCTATATCGTAGTTATATGTATTGAACAAAGCTGATGATTTTTAGTAATTGAGTAACTGAAGTTTCTCCAGGAAATGTTTCAGCCCTAGATTGAAGTAGTCATCATCGTAACCTCATCAAAAAGAAGTAAAAAGACAACAGATTTTTTTTTAAAATTAGTCTTTAATCATCTGCTGGGTCTGCTGGGTTGATGTGGACAGGGTCAGCAGCAAAATGAATTTAATCCACCTCATAAAATCAATATCATTTTTAGTTTACACTATATTTAGAATATTTTCACTCCTCTACGTTGCAGACATCCATGCAATACATGTTTTAACAGAATTGTGTTTTTATTTCAGTTGTAATAAACTGAGGGGTAGTTTATATTTTTGACATGATGTCACAGGCTGGTAGTTTGAGACCCCTGCTCAAGATTATAAATCCCTGTGGATCGATGTCCATTTTGTATTTTTATCAATCAGACCTTGTTATTTGTTATATTGTAGCCTTAAAGGAGATGTGCTGTGTTAATTTTCATCTTCATACTGTTGTTTGGGGGTTCTAATAGAAAAAGTTTACACGATTTAATGTTCAACAAACATTATTATCCTCATACTGGCCATTACTGCAGCACATCTATTCACCCTCTGTGTGAAACACTCCTGATTTAGCTCCTGACCCCCTCCTGAGAAGCCCAGTCTGCTCTGATTGGTCAGTTCCCACAGCCCTGAGCACGCACTGCCTACTGTGATTCACGAGGTGTTCAGTGGGCGAGATGGTCACCTCGCTGGAGGTGCTGCTGACCCCTTTTTGACATCATAGGGGAGGCAAATCTGACTGGCAATTGGAAAACACATTTTCTGAAACGTCGAGCAATCAAAAAAAAAAGTGGATGGTCTTTTCTCATATTTTGGAGGGGATTTTAGACTGTTTGTCAGAAAACCATGAAATGTTGCACAATGATGACAATTTAAGATGACTAAACCTGTAAATCTGTGTCTCTTTCCAGGGGGAGGACATTGTTTTCCTGGCCACGGACATCAACCTGCCGGGCGCGGTGGACTGGGTAATGATGCAGTCCTGCTTCGGCTTCCACTTCATGCTGGTGCTGGAGAAGCAGGAGAAGTACGACGGCCACCAGCAGTTCTTCGCCATCGTGCAGCTCATCGGCACCCGCAAGCAGGCCGAGAACTTCGCCTACCGGCTGGAGCTCAACGGGCACCGGCGCCGCCTCACTTGGGAGGCCACGCCGCGCTCCATCCATGAGGGCATCGCCACGGCCATCATGAACAGCGACTGCCTGGTGTTCGACACGTCCATCGCACAGCTGTTCGCCGAGAATGGCAACCTGGGCATCAACGTCACCATCTCCATGTGCTAAGAACTTCGACAAGAGGAAGGTCAAAAAGTTACAGATTGTCAGGGGGCATTTTTTTAGGGGGTCAAATCAGTTGTGACCTCACAGCGCCCCCACTCTCTGCCTCACCCCTTGAGACGTGGAACTGGACTGTCTGACCGGGCAGCCGCGGAGGCCCAGGGGGTGGGATGGATGGATGGATGGATGGATGAATGGATGAATGAATGGATGAGTGGAGGAATGAATAAACACATGGACATAGCTGTGTAGTGATGGCTATAGACTTCTAAACACACACACACAAACGTATATATGTGAGACTCGTGCACGCACACGCAGTCTCATAAACACGGACACAAACTGAAACGCTGTTCAGTCAAACTCGCTCGTCAAACTTCTCGTCTTTCAAGTGATTTCTCTTATTTTAGTGTCTCTTTCTCCTCTTCCCCTCAGACATTTCACACACTACAGCTCTCAGAAGCTGGAGAGCTCCACGCTGAGGCTCAAGCTATATTTCAACACGGACTCCTGGTCAGTGCTGGTTAGATAGCCAACCAGCTGTCTAGCCCCCCCACCCCACCCACACCCCTGAAAACCCCACCCCATTCCCTGCTGTTTGCAAAGCACCTCAGAACCTCCCGGACTGAACGGTTCACTCGCTACGACACCTGTAGGGCTACAACCGAGGCTGTGGCCGGGTCTCACCGCGTAATAGCTCGCTCGAACTGAAGCTCCTCGTGGCAGATTTCTACACACGTGACTGTGGCCATCGACGGCTGGGACCGGAACCGTCGCCCACAGACACGGACGGACTGTAGCACCCCATAACCACAGACACCCAGTCATGTCCAGGACTGCAGTAAAGGAGCTCAGTACTGGCTCCTTCCTTCTGGTCCACCCAAGGCTAAAGATTGTGCATCGGACGCTCTTTAAATAGTTGACTGTCGTCGTTGATAGTTCTTAGAACAGACTCTGCTCTCATACTGTATGGATTTAAAGAAGGCCCTCAGCTACATCAGCTCTGGATGTTTTTTTGTTTTTGTTTTTTCAAATTGTCACGGAGTGGACACGACAGTGGAATTCTTACACGCACACACACACAACACACGCCTGTTCTTTGCATTGCTGGCTGTGTGCACAGGTGTAATAGTGTATGAATTGAGTGTGTCGGAGCAGGATTAGAGGGGTCGTTTATTTTATTTTTATTTTTTTTGTTAATTTTCAGAACGAGGAAAAAAAACAAACACTGCATTTCAGTTGAGTCTTTTTGGGGTTTATTTCTCAAGTCTTTTTAATTATTTTAGTTGTCTTTTTTTGTATGAGAGGAGAGAAGAACTCCTGATATTTGTGTGTGTATATGTGCGTGCGTGCGAGACGGACATGTGGCAAAAAAAGCCTGCTCACTTCCTCTCCCTTCTCCTCTCTTGCTCTTCTTCTTTGGTTTCTACTCTGCCTCCATCTCGCTTCGTCTGCCAGTGTCGGCCTCAACCACTGATTGACTGATCACCCAACCAGGAATGAGGGACAGTTTCTACCGTTACAATGTTGCTATTGTTATTATTAAATGGAGATTATCATAATTATCATTTTTTTGTAATGACTTTTAAAAACAAAGATTAAAAAGGCAGTTGTAAAACTTGTGGCTAAACTTCAGTGTTTGTAGTTGAAAAGCCAGTTGTGTCGTTCTTCTGAAGGTTTGTTTTTTCTCCCAGTTGGATTGTTTCTCCTCATCTATTTGTCTCTCCGTCCTCTTGTTTGTGTGGTAAGTCTTTTCTTTTTTTTGTCTGTGAGGAGGGAGGGAGGTCAAGCCAATCATCTCTCCCTTTCTCTTCATGTGGAGTCTCAGTAATGTTGCTGCTCTCCCTCAACTCCTTTTTTTCTGTTTTAATTTGTCATTAAATAAATCTATCTTTTTCATACCTCGTGCCTTTTCTTCTTTTCTTTTATAGTAGGCCTCACATTCTGACAGTTGCTGCTTTTTTTTTTAACTCTGGCATCGACAATGGCCAGTTTATTTGAGAGAAGTTTTAGAAAACAGCATTATAACGACATAATGCTCAGACCTCATAAATATTTTTCAGTGAACGTGAAAATTGTAATCCAGAACTGATCATTTCATTTCAAAATAATCAGCAGTCTGACTTTCTTTAAATAACTTGTGCAGCCTTACTAGTAGTTCTATGAAGCAGCATTTTTATGAATGGGTCCTTGTTTTTGAAGATTTAAAAAAAAAAATCACTGCAAGAGGAGGAAGAAATGCATTCAGCATCTTTAATAGACCTCAAACTATGTCTCAATGAGAAACACTACATGTAAATATAACCACAGGGTAGGGCTGGGTTAAAAAAAAGATCAATTAATCGAATTGATTGTCCTTTGCATGGTCCGATATCAGTTCATAAAGTCCCAAAATGGATCTTTAAATGTCTTTTCTCCTGCAGATGTGTGGTACATCCTGCAGCTTTAACCCTGTTAGTCTTGAGCAGCCTTTGGCACAAGGTTTTGCAAATTTTAGTGTGTTGGTCATAGTCATGTTAATTAAAAAGTACATGATTAATAAAACTGCTTTGGAAATTCTTAATGTAAAAAATAATATTTCTAATAATGCGCCAGGTTAGAGGTTAGTCCTTGTACAAATTTACAGCACTAGTTCTCTGAGAATCTCTTTCATATCCAAGCAAAATTGATATTGTAACTGATATATCCTTAAGTAAACTGATATTGAATCAAATCAATTTGGGAAATCTGAATAGATACTCAGCCCTACCACAGGGCATGGATTAAGGGATTGTTAACTGCTTTTCTTTGCTGTCAGACAGACTTTTCCAGCAAGAAACCATTGCAACCAGAATCCAGTGGTGAAACCAGTAATGTTACTGTGCAGAACACAGGAGTTGTTGGTCCACTGCTGCTTTGATAGATTACTATGTTTAGTGTTTTAAAAGGAAGGTTCGGATTCACTGAAGTCGCACAATAACACAAACTAACAGATCAAGCCAGTGGTGGAGCAGCAGCTCCTGAGTTCTGTGAGGTAAAAATACTGGTTTCACTGATGGAGTCTGGTTGCTTTGGAGAGGCTGATATTTGGTTTCTCACTGGAACAGGCTGTCTGACAGCAGTGGTACTACACCAGTGCTCCTGCTGCTTCACCAAACTGGGGGTGTCCACTGCCATCTACTGTAGGTAACACACTGACTGTTGATACTCACCTTATGGTCCATTTATTAGTGTATCTGGCTTTTGATTGTATCACATGAGCTTCCTCAGCAGGTGACACAGTTGTCACAGAGTTGTAGAGATTTTTTTCTTCCAGAGCTCCTCTAAGATTTGCAGATTGTAACAAACTGAATATCTGTCGCCCAAACCCTCCCCTTCCGAGTATGTAGGCAAAACGATGATGGCTGCAAAACCCGTGAAAAATGTGAAAAGCCGTGTGAAGAGCCAGTGTTTGATCTGTTCTGGGCTACTGTGGAAACATGGCCGCCTCCGTGGAAGATGACCTGCTCTCTCTGTCGATGCAAACGGCTCGTTCTAAGGCAGCTAAAGCACGACTCATTTATTCCTATCATGTTCAATATCTGCCAATAAACCCATGTAAATCCTCCACACTGGACGTCTAAAGCTGAGCTTCAAAGGTAATCATTTCCCTGACCACTGGGCAAACTCCAACTGCTGCAACTATTAGTCTGTTAATTGATCTAAAGAAAAGAAGCTGGGTACTATTTTGATTAATCGATTAATCATTTCAGTCATTTTTCAAGGAGAAATGTCAGCCATTTGCTGGCTCCAGCTCCCTAAATTATAATTACAGTTGCTTCGAATTATGATGGTAAACAAAGAGTCTTTGAGTTTTGGACTGCTGGTTGGATAAAAGAAGGAATTTGGGCTCTGGGAAATTGTGATGTGAATTTTCCACATTATTTTGACACTATATAGAGATGCACCACAAATATCGGGGCAGATGAATTATCAGATGACATTGGCCTATCTAGCTATATCTGTCTATACAGGTATCAGCATATATTAACCTATAAATATTGGCTACACTAATATCTGATTTGACAGATTATTGAAGCACTTCATTTAATTTTTTTAGGTAAAATGCTCCATAAAAGCCAAAGTATGTTTGTAAAGTTTTTGATGAAAAACATAAATGAACATTTGAAGAGTCCGAGCTGTTTTGGCTGATTTGGTTCAGTCAGAGCTGTGAAATATTAAATCATCCTTCTTACTTCAATACATCAGCTGATGAAAAATCCATATCATGCACCCCTAACGCTTCATCATGAAAATAACTGGCAGATTTATCAGTAATGAAAATAACGGTTAGTTGCAACTCTACCTCCAAGTGAGATTGTTTTGTCAAGCAAGAAGTCTGAAATGCAAAAAAGACTGAAGCTGCAACTGTTTTTTATTTACTTTATTGGTAAACTTAACATTACTTTTAGTGGAATTCACACAATTAAAATCTTTGAACAGCTGTTTAGTCTGCTGAAAAAATAAAGACAGTAAGTAACTTTATTAGATACTACAGCAGTAATGTGATTACTCTGATGTGTGCTTTTATTTGAGATACAGGATAATATATGACTTATTTTTCTAATGTTTCAACTGCCCCTAACCAGTGTAACAACTGTCCCAACCACGGGGGCAATGGCAACACTGTGACTTCATGTATGAAATTTAATGTTAGTCTCGTCCTTGTTGGTGAAAATACACAACACTGATGATTAATGACATAAATAGTCATCCAGCTGCCCCCCTGACTACCCCGAGGAGGGGACAAGAAATCCAAGCTGACCTAACAGGAGGAGAAGAAGAATTTTTGTCTTTAATGGACTACATTATGGCATCAACACTGACTGGACATCCACATGAAAAATGCAATATTTTCCCTGTAAGTCCAGGAGCGATCTCCCACTGTGCCTCGGCTCAGCACAGCTGGACTGCCCCCCCCATCCCCCAGGTGTGAATCTGCGCATCTTTAGCGCATCAGGGGAAAATACACAGTCTCAGCAAATCCTTGGCTTAATATGTTGACTCTGCTAATTCATGTTTCAGGGCCATTCATCATGAAGCAGCACTCGCTCTGTTTCAGGTCAGATAAACAAGAAGTTCAAACTGAATCAATGCTGTCTGATGATGTTGAAGTGATACTTCACCTCTTCTGCTGCAGAAACCAGCACAGTGCCGTCTGAGAGGGACGCACGGGGAGCTTATTACAATCACAGTTACCAACACGAGTGAGTGCTGGTCAGAAGTGTGGGGCAGCTCCAGCTGTAGAACGCACCCTGTCCTCGATGCGTCTGTCGGCCTCCCGAGTTCCTCATTGTTAAAGTAGGTCTCTGGATGTAGGGCAGCCTGTGAGGTCAGATAGGTAGATCAGACAGGCAGCAGAGTGGAACACAGGAACAGTTCTGTGCAGCTGCAGGAACACAAGAGTACAATATCTACCGTGTACAATAACCTTGCCCTTTGATGTACGATCGATAATATCAAAGGTCCCCTCGTGTATGATCATTTCATCATGTTGTGCAGGGCTGCACAATTAATCACCAATTGCAGTAAAATCATAATATATCTGAGTGCAATATCCAAATCACATTTTTTTGGAAAAGGAAAAATGTATAAAACAGTTTTATAATGAGGTACTGTTAGTGCTGCAGAGATCAGTCATTCCCAAACACTGGGTCTGGACCCACAGGCGGGTCACAGGAGATTTTATTTGGGTCCCCAAATAAATAAGATAATGGAGGAAATTCTGCAAATTTAAGATTTGCATCTGCAGTAAACCTTTAATAAAATACTTTACTGATGAGAGAAAAAAAAAAAACAAGAGCCTGTTCATTCTGTCTGAACACACTTGTGTCTTATTTAGACTAAAATCTCTCAGTTCTAAGTTTTAACATGTTTTAATATTTTAAAGTGTCAAGATAACACAGGGTAATGTGAAAATGGCAGAAATTGGGGGTTGGGAACCACTGGACAAGAGCAACATCCAAACATCACAACAGCTTCTAAAATGCATGTTTTTCTTGGATAGGCCTCCTTTGATCAGATATTTTACATTAGTAACGTCTAAATATTTTTTTTTTGAGTCGTATTTGTGACTGCACGTCTTCAAAGTGGGACTTTTTGTCGTGTACCCGACCGCAGCGAGTCCTGGAGCCAGAACAAACACTGCTAACAGCCAGTGTTATCTAAAATTATGAGTTTGTTCTCTTGGATATGACTCATGTACGATAACTTTCCTCAAAATATGATCATTTTAAGCCTCCTGTACGATGCTGTAACTCTTCCTGTCTGGCAACACCGTCTATGAGCAGCTCCCCTGTCAAAGGTCTCACAGGGATCTGTTCCACAGTCTGGAGGTAAGGGACTGTACAAAAAGGATTTGTGAGTGAAAGAACGCGTTGCACAGATGTAAAATATTTAAATATTAAGGACTGTGCCATCTCAGCTGGGGTTTCAGATAAATCCAGTTAAAGACACGTCGGTCCAACCCCGTCCTGCCATCCTGTGGTCTCGGGGGTCCAGCCTGTGTGCAGAGACCACACCTAAACTGAGCTGACGTCAGAGCGTACAGTATGAGCTCTGTGTGTGGGGGTGCTCCGCCATGTGAAGTGGGCATGCTGCCAGCACGCTAAGCACACCCCAGGGGCCTCTGGGTAATTATGCTATAGGTTAAGGTCCTTCATTCACAGGAGGGGGAATGTGTGCTTGTGGTGAGGGGGGGCGGGGGTGTTGGAGTCCTGATACTGAGGTTTAACTGAGACTGGGTGTGTCTGCAGTCAGATCACTGACACACACACACGTACATAACATATTGTAAAACTCACTTCATATATGTTGTGGTGATGTACAGAGAGGACCCAGCTTTAAACAGACTTCATTCACCATCTGCCCGGCTTCTTCTTTGCTTCGTTCCTTTGAGACTAAACAGCAGCCCCTTGAGGCTGAAACCATCATTACACCGAAAAGATCCAAATTCAAATCAGAGGGGTCTCAACCATAGACTGTATATATGGTCTCAACACAAGCCTGTTAAATTATCAGACGGCTTCATGTGCAACGTTGACATCTTGGGCTGATGGTGGAACCAGAGCGAGGTTCCTGAAGTGTTTCATCCTGAGGAGAGATATATTTAGACATGGGAGAACCATAAAAAAAAAGAATAAGTCTGTAAAAGAGAAAGAAAATAAATGTAGAAATATCAAGAGGAAGAAAAAAAAGAAAATATAGAAATAAATAACCCTAATAACAAAAAATAACAAAAAAGTAATTTATAAGCATTTTATCACATGTATATATATATATATATATATATATATATATATATATATATATATATATATATATATATGTAGGTAGACAAGAAATCCTGATACTTGACTGTTGACACTCCTGCCAACTGCCAAACTCAGAAAAATATTTGATGGTTTCAAAATTCATTCAAAACATCAATAATTACCTATATCAACCAATATGATGCTTTACTATCGTGATACGTTTTTCAGCCAAATCTCCCCGGCCTCTGAACAGATAATCTAACTATGAGTTGGACTCACAGAGAGATGGACGAATGGACAGACAGACAGACAGACAGTAATAAAGCCTGATCTGGCTCAGCAAAACATACAGTTAACATTTATTGCAGAGTGTTTTTACTTTATATTGTTAAGTGCTCTTGTGATTCCAGGGATTATTTTTGCCTTATTACGTCTTTTACATCCTTGTTATGTATTGTTACATAATTTTGTCCTGTTACATCTTGTATGTTATTTTTGTCTGTTTTAACACCTTTTACTTTGCCGCCTTCATCATCATCATGTAATGTCTTTTTGACTTTTATGTTGTTTTTGTGGTGCTGGTGTGGTTGCTCATACTGTACAATAGCTAAAACATGATAAAGAGCACACTATGGTGGTCCAGTGTTCAAGACAGTGAAGAGAACGCGATGCAGAACCATATCAGCTGCCCTACATGTCAGAATATTAGGTGGCCTCCAAACGCCCCTAAAGAGTTAAAGCTGAGCAACTACCACACCTCTT
>JAJHUR010127834.1:374-12231 GCA_027495735.1 Lutjanus campechanus
CCCCAGGTGAAACTCAAGGTCCACACAATGGAAGGGGGGCAATTGAGACACATGCCCCCTCTAGGTGTTAACGACCACACAGTGGAACTCCCAAGCCAGTCAGTCAGAACTGAAGAAGCCTCTTGGATGAGAGGCGAAACGTCTTCAAGAACTCTATGAAGTCCAGTTGCCTACAACAAACCTTGCTACGGATACCATGACCTGGATGACTGAGAACCTACACAGACAACTCAGCAGGATTATCACAAAGGGGAAGTTCTTGAAGTGTAAAGACTCAAAAACATAATGAGGAAGCTTTGTGGAACCAGCCCCTCAAAATGATAAATGTTCTTGTAATAACAGTAGAGGTCAGTGTTGTCAAGGTTATGCCAATTGTGCATAAGGCTCCCCAAGGAGTGGTGGTGTGTGTGTGTGTGTGTGTGTGTGCGTGCGTGCGTGTGTGTGTGTGTGTGTGTGGGTGGGTGGGTGTTAATAACTGAACTGTGCTTGTGCTTTGCTTGTATTTTTACATAATGGTAAATTGAGCATACACTCATGTACATGCAGCAATTAGGTAACTTGAATTTGCGAAGGGTTATTGAAACTGTGTGTAATTCTATAATATAAGACATGTTTAACACTAATGTGACACTGACTGTTGTACATTATGTTCAGTGACTTACTTGTATCAGCATGCTTATTGGCAATTTCTTTAATTAGCTATGGACGTAGAAATGCAAATTTGTGTGTAAATTTAAACAATGTCCCAGTTTTGGGTTTATCCAGATGTTGTTGCAGTCAAAGTATAATTTATTTTTGAAAGAATTGTAATATATAATGTGGCTTCATGTTAAATTGGCAACAATATTCAGATGTAAACGTTGCAATATCACACAATAAAAATACTATAATACTAATATTTAATAACTATAATAACTAATAATACTATATATTGCAAGTCCTGCACTGAGATTTGTATCTAAGAATCCAAAAATAGTAGCAGGACACGTTAAGTAGCAGGACACAAATTACTTTTCATTTTATAATTTAAAAAGTGTGAGAATATATAGTTCATTATTATTGCTAAACTATTCCTGTGTAAGCAGCATTTTAATGTTGTAGCTGGTCAAGCTGGTGCTTTTATATACACTGTTCAATCTACATATAACAGTGCATCATAATTAATCAACTTATCTTTTGTATGTAAAATGGCAAATCTGGAAATATTGACTAAAACTGTCAAATAAACTCTGAAACTGTAGTAGTAGCAGAGATGGAATTGAGTATTTTCTTTTCATCTCACTTCATACATGTTTCTTTCCCTGGATCCGTTAAATGCAGTGGCGGAGTGTAACAAAGTATGTGAGGTATTTGTACTTGAGAATTTACTTATGTCACTTTCTACTTTTACGACACTACAGAGGGACTTCACAAATTAAGATTTTTGCATACAAAAAATATGAAGAGCTTATTAAATATGTTTTGTTATAATTTAAACTACCCAACAGTATTTGTACAATTAGGCAATTAAACAATTAGTTAATTGACAGAAAATTAATCAGCAACTATTATAATAAATAGTTAAATAAAATGTAAATGTCAAACATTTTGAGTTGTGAACTGTTGGTTGGTCAAAACAAACATGAAGATGTCACTCTGGACAGCAGGTAATAATGATGATGATTTTCTGAATCTTTACAGACCAAATCAATCAATTTATGGAGAAAATTGATTTAGCCATAATGAAAATAGTCATTAGATGCAGCCCTATATAATATAAGTTAAAAACTTAAATTACTGTAACAACAGTAATATGCTGCTTAATGCATGAGTAACAATATTCCAGTCACAACTTACAGTAAAATAGCAACACACATGGGACTGTTTTCTGCACGGAGCACTTTTACTTTGAGTATAATTAGAAAAACATATTTAAACTTTTTTTTTAAGATTGTGAATGCAGAGTGTTAGTTGTAATGGAGTATTTTTACAGTGTACGTAGGTATTAGTACTTTTAAATAAGTAAAGGATCTGAATTCTTCAACAACTGAGAAGAAATATAAAATACTGAAGTACAGATCTGGTACTTAACTTTTCGCTGTGCAGATGTATACTGTATGATACACATGTATATTTTCAAAGTGTTCTTGTCTGGAAAGTCAATCAAGAAGGCAAACAAGTTGGGGATAAAATGGTTAAACATTAGACTCTTTGCAGCAGTATAAAGTTAAAGCAGTGAATCAATGCCCTACTTTGAGTTTAACCAGCACAAGAACTGAAATCACGTTCAGTCGAGACATGTTGCAATTTTTGTACTTTTATTTAAACTGAGAATCAGACTTTTTCATAATTAATTACTGTCTAAAATCTCCTAACTAAACATTTTTGGCAAAAGACAACTTGCAATTGATTTTGCTGACAAGGACAAACTTGACAAAATATAACAAAACATTAACAGAAAATATCAGAAAACATATAATAATTACAAAAAGGTACATTCAATTTTTCAAGACTTGAGACCTGCTTTCTCTTTGAGGAGGAGCAGCTGTGGGTTCCCCTGAGTTTGACTGTAAATGACCCACAGTGCTCCTCCCCACATTATTTAAACACAACATTACTGCAAAAGGGAGAGCAAACAGCAAAGTCAGACCATATGCAGACGACTCTGTGTTTTATCCCTGTAAATTCACATGCTTGGACAGGAACGTAATTCCAACATAAAACCATTCATGAGATGAAAGACAGCTTGTCTGATAGTGGTACATGTTTATCTCAATCTTACAGACATTAATGACTCAAGTATATTTCATCTGGACCTATCAAATCACCATGAAACACATAAAAACCTGAGGTAGCACTTATGTACTATATGAGCAACAGGAGGCCCAATTCACAGCCTGAGTTAAATTATCACAAGTTGTACACAGCTGCAGTTTTTGTGAAGCAGGTCAGTATGCCTTGAAAATAGTGTTCTGGGTTCAGGAAACAAGCCTGAGTGCTGTTTTCAAATTCTGAATTGAGCCTTTAAATCTCTAATAATACAGGATATCTGAATACATTATTATCAAGTGGAAATAATGGAAATGTGTACTATTCTTTTACTTTGCAAAAGCAGGTTAAACATGACTATGTTGAAAGACAACAGACAAAAAGAAAGAGGAAAACTTGATTTTGTGGAAATACATGATTTAGAAAAAGTCGAACATTTTCATCCTGCTGTCTTGTAGTACAACACATTATACAGTCATAAAAAGAGTATGAAAACACTGAAAATGACAACATTTCACACAAACATATGATGCTTTTAAACTAATCTCTTGCCAATATGCAACGGTGACCATTAAGAGAAAAAAATCTTTGGTTTACATTGTTTGCTTTTCAAAAGAAAGTTAAACTGATTGTGTCACTTTTCATCCCAAAAATTTCCCATGATTGAATCCTGCACAGAATCCTCTGATTAAAAATACAGAAATGTGAAAACATTTGTGCACCCATTGACCTTTCGACAATCTCTGTTATGAAATAATTTTTGTAAACACTTCACGTGTATTTCTTTTTTTTTTTTTTTTAAACTTTATGTGGGGAAATATATAAAGAAATCTCCCAAGGTGAAAAATTTGTGGGTGCACATTTACACATCACTGCATTGTTGCAACACAGACTTCTAATCAATATAATATACTGTATTTAACTCTTATAATTTTCTCCTAGAATATACACACATCAGTTTGCAACAGTTTTCGAGGAACTCTGTAACAGGATCATTTGGCCCGTGTGCATAAAAATTGATTATTAATTGTCACTCCATCATCATTAAAGGTATAGTTAAGAGTTTTTGAAGTGGAGTTGTATGCAGTACTTCTCCGTAGTCAGTGTTACGCACAGGCTGTCAGCACACCCGCAGTTTGTAGAAGCAGCAGGAATATCGGTGTAGGAAGCTAAGCAGTGTACTTCTGTTGACAGATTCAGCAACAAAACAGATTTGAGCCAGCAAAATTCCAACAAAAATTAATATCAGCTTAAGTGTAGGATATATTTAGAATATTTTCACTGCTTTACCTTGGAATCGCAAAAGGAGTCTCTTTGAAAAGAGCAACATTTGGCTAATATAACGGTGGTTTCCCATTAGAAAAGACTGCCTGGCATCAAGATAAAGCGTGGAAATATTCAAATTAACACATACACTTAAACTGATACTGATTAGTTTAAGTGGGCTAAAATATGTTTTGCTGCTGACCCTGTCCGCAACCGTACATTACTTAGGTTCTTATGCCAGTGCTTCTGCTGCTTCTGGAAACTGGGGGCATGCTGACCACCATCTCCTGCAGGTAATACTTCATACAACCCCACTTGAAAAAATCTGAACTGTCCCTTTAAGTGCCTGTGTATCTTGCTGGCACTTCCATAGAGTTTTAACCTGCAACCATCTTCATTCTTTTTGTCGCGGGTCAAGGCCACTAATGTGCAAGGCTTTGTTTGAGGAGCAGCGTCTCATCAACTCATCTCAAAGGCCGCGTTTCATCTTTGGTCTAATGTGTTTCGATTATTTCACATTCCTCAGTAACCTTCTGCCAGAGATTAGTTGAGAGACTAAAATAAACTCAGCTAGCAAACAACTCTTTGGGTTATAGCATTACAGTCACCGCTGCACATTGGCTGACAATACAAAACTACTTGGCAGACAAGTGCTAATCTTTATCTACTCTACAGCAAAGCAAAAAAAAAAAAAAAAAAAAAAAAAAAAAAAAAAAACTACTTGGAGCAAAAGTAACTACAATGTGTACTCAGTAGTACATTATCTTCTAAAAAAAATATAGATTTTTTTAAAATGGTGTTCATTCAATTCTTCACTTTCATCTCTGATTAAAACACTTCCATTGCTTTTACTACAATCATTCTTCACGTGTTGCGTCCTCATGTGGAGCTTCTCCCTCAGAAAGATTAGGCTTCTGTTTCTGAGCATCTGAGGGACGCTTTCCCACATCAAGGCCAATTTATAAAGCTTTTCTGTACCGACATGCCACTGCAAGCACTTCTGGTGTGAATCTTTACACGAATAAAAAGGAAGAAATCAATTAACAATAGAGTCTGTTGTAAAAACAGACATTACAAGACCTGAGGAGAAACTACAGAAGGGGTTTCCATCTGTGGGGAGGGCAGCACAAACATCTGAGCTACTGGCACACACTGTCGGAGATAATACATTCATAGTATATTCTATTAGGCAATTACACACTACAACAGCTTAGTACTGAGAAGATACCCTGTCAGTTCAGCATGTAACACTACATGACTTTTCAAACGTACTAAACCTTGTTCCCTGAGTTTAGGAAAACAATAAGACAATAAAATAAATTCTTAAACGAGGTAGTATAAAACAGGAATAGCAAGGGCAGCTGCACATACAAAACAAAAGCAGACATTCATCATCTTTTAAAACCATTACTCAATAATGGACAAAATTAACAAAAAAAATATTATTAATACTGGCTCAGCACCTCAGCGACATCTGAGGAGATAAATAAGAAACTGTACGTGTGTTTTCCAACCTTCAGTCCACACATAACAGGTGGAGCGAGAGGAGAAAGCTGCAGCGCCCTTACCATCCATAAATCAGAACAAAGTAAGAAAAACACAAAATGGGATGACAATCGGAAATAAAAGTCATCAGGAAGTATCAAATATAATGTAACTGAAGCAGCCCATCACATAACGTAGGTATAAGTAGTTATTAAATATACAGTGGATGTTTACCCTGAGGTAAACCAAGGTAGATAATCAGTGAAAAGGACTCACACTTCCCTTTCGCTCCAGTGATAAACTCTCTTAAATAATGTCAGAAATGTCACTTTTGTCACATTTTTGACAGGCTTTTTAAACATTCATGGTGGGTGAGATTTTTCTTTTCAAAAACATACACACACAAATAAAGAGAAAATTAAAAAATGACATTCATTGAATGAAAAAGAAAGAAGTAAAAGAAATCAAACGAAACTTCCCTGCCAACATCTTATACTGTTAAAGGCATCTGTTGGCTTCCCGTTCATTGTGTGTTGGACCAAAAGATGATAAAGGTTTAAAAAAAAGTCTCTCTCTTTGTTTCTTTACACCTCTCTCTCACACTTACATTCAGGACTGTGGTACACTTGGAACAGACTATAACTGCAGGAGGGGTACATGGATGAATACTAGTCAAATCTGTTCTTAGTTTGACTTCTTGAGTCAGAGAATATCTGGAGATTTTTGACCATATTTTTCAATTTTCTCTTGGTGGCAGCTAGTTAAAGAATTAGCTTGACATTTTGGGAGTCATGCTTTTTCACTCTCTAGACAAAAGTTTGATGAGAAGATTTATACCACTGTCAAATCTGTTTGATCAGTGTAAAACTACAACCAGTAGTCAGTTAGCTTAGCTTAGCACAAAGACTGGAAACAGGGAAATCAGTTAGCCTGGCTCTTTCCAGAGGTAACAAAATTCTACAACAGCACCTCTAAAGCTCACTAATTAACACGTTTTCGCTTTGTGATCATACATACACTTAATGTATAGATCATACAAACAAGATAGAACCTGATAATTGTTAAGCTTTTAAGTTGTTGACAGACAATTTTTGTTCCTTTTGGAAAGAGCTAGGCTAACTAACTCTCTGCCAGGAGGAAAAAAGGTCTGTTTCTCAAAATGTCAAACGATTCCTTTAATTTTTCGGTGCCCTCACTGACATGAAGTGTAAATAAACAAATGTTCAACTGTTTTTCTACGTCAGTAAAGTTTGACTTTTTTGCAAGTATACCACTGCCTTCACACCCACACACATACATACAGATATATACGTACGTGTACACACACACACACACACACACACACACACACACACACACACAGCCTCAGACACACTCAGGCACATCTCTACACACTTGGAGGGAAAGTGCAGTCTGAGAACTGCTCTGCCCTTCATGATGACAGCAGCTGTTCTCTACAGACTCTGTTAATTTCAGGTCAGTCTGACTTTCCTCGACCAGCTCACTCGGCTCTTCAACGGGGCCACCGCAGTCTGAGCCTCCGCTGTCCTCCACCGTCAGAGATGGTGGGCGGCTGCTGGGACCAGACGACAGGTTGGTCATCTCCGTCTCATCGTGAGAATAACGACCCGAGTCACCGGTAGCGTGGCTGCCTTCACTGTTGGAGGATCCCTCCGTGTCACTGGGACGCCAGAGCAGAGTAGCAGGCTGGTCTGGAGACATGGACAGCTCCTCTTCAAAGGTCAACACTGTGGTACATGGCTGGTAGGAGGCAGTGCAATGTCTCATATTCTACAGCACAGAGGAAATGTTGCTTCAGTTAGTCTGAGGGTTTATGTCTTGATAGTGTAGTTGCAGATAGCAGCAACCTATCTTGATGTGTTATAATATTTTGCATTCTAGCTTTAGAAGCCTTCTTGTAAAATTTTCCAAGCTGTGAGGTTTACAGCCTTTAATGTTAATGTTTAGGTCACAAATCCTAAAGGTAAGAGCTGGCTGAGGTATGGGTCTGCAATCCTTGATACTGGGTTAGCAATGAATTGTGGGGAATTTATTGTCCCACTAGTTTACAAATTGCTGACGACAATTTCACAAGCTAGAAAAATGGTTCTTAATCTTACCTGCACTGGTTTACTGTCCTTTTTCACATTACTGCTGAAGGAAAACCATTTCTCTTTCTTTTCTGCGGCAAGCTGAACAGGGCCGAGAGAATTTATAATGAGATTTGTTCCACCCTACAAGTGAACAAAAAAAGACCTTTAAGTATGAAAAGAATGATTGAAAGTGAATTTTCAGTAGCTTGCAAATAAATTTCATGTGGTTCTGATTACATGAACATCTGCACAGTTGTTTAACATTTAAATTCCATTTTTATAATTAATATCCATATGTACAATTTAATTCATATAAAACATGATTACATATTATGCTAAACTATATTACATTACATTATTATGTCATTTATTCATCCCTTTCATCTTCACTGTTACCATACTACTACTGCACTACAATCTGTCATGTTGGGTTTACAACCCTTCCTGGCATCCATCTGGTATACTTAAGCCACCTCAAACAAACTACTATACTACCTCATTATCTCTAAATCTTTTGTTATACTGTATATCTAAATATAATGACAATAAAACTGAGTTTCATTTAATTTTGTGTCTTCTAAAAGTTCAATAATATTCTTTAAAGTGACCATGTTACATGTTGCACTAAGTGTTGAGTACCTTGGCATCAATGAAGTGATTTTGACTCATCATTGGCACGGTCACATCAGCGTTCTCAGCTTGTCCCTCTAAGCCCAGATTTCCTGCAGCCGAGGCAGATGTGTTCACTCCTTCTCTGTACGTTTTAACGGCTGAAAATTTCCTGTAGGGAAACAAACATGACATCACTACAGACAGAAGACACTCAAGGAAACTGGACTTTTTCTGTAAGGCAACCTGTATCAGTCCCTGTTTCTACGGTGAGCACACCTGTCACTGTGTTCAGACATACTAAGTACCTGTTTTTGCCTCTGCAGACAATTATGAAAGCGCAGATGATGATGCAGATGAGGGCGATGCAGACTCCCACAGTGATCCCTGTCATTGACTTTTGGTCCAGGTGGTAGAAGCCATCAGAGAAGGCTGTGAGGGATGAAGACAACACTGTCAGATAATCAATCATTTGCTGTAGTGCTGTCTCAAAGAGCTTAATCAATTTCACGTTCTATGACTGGAAGACCCCGATTGTAAGATATCAAGTGACCTGTGGAGTGTTTGGAGCCACGGGAGAGCCGGGGATCGTGACCAGAGGAGAGATCTGCTCGTACTGTCAGCTCCACCGTATGAGAAAACGGCCCGTCACCCATGCTGTTGGACGCAGAAACTTTCACCAGGTAGATGTGGCCAGGCTTCAAGTTCTCCAGCAGTGCCATGGTGATGCTCCCTGTGGTGAGAAGTAACTTTAGTGTTCAACTGCACAACGTGAATACACTGAAGAAGGGTTTTTGTCATTTTAACCTTGAAGCCCAGATGTATTTGGAATCAGCAAAGTGATATTTGTAGACCATCAGGAACTATAGACACCTCAAGAACATGTTTGAACTCCATGTTTGTGGCTTAATTGATCCATTTTGTAATTAGTTTTGGTTTGAAGTTCAGATTCAAGCTCAGCATTTCCATAACAACATCATTTTAAATGTTAAATCTAGGCCCACTTACTAGCTTTGTGTGGAGTCATACTTCCATTCCAGACTTAGGTAATATGATAATCAACTGATGAGGGCTGTGACGTGATTGAAAGCTTCGGTAAAATATAATGTATTAAGTGGGCTGTGAGTTTTTAATCACATACAGTTGGGTATTCCTCTGTGTTTAGTTGTAATATTTAAAGGAATAGTTAGACATTTTTCAAAATGCATTTATTCACTCTATTGCCGAGAGATAGATGAGAAGATCGATACCATTCTCACATCTGAACACTAAATGTGTAGCTGGAACCAGCAGCCAGTTGGCTTAGCTTAGATAACTAGCCTGTCTCTATCCAAAGAGAAAAAAATCCACCTACCAGCGCTTCTAAAACTCTTTATCTGACCTGTTTTTGTGCAGCATATTGCATATTGTGCAGCCCTATTTCAACGGACACCATAGTTTCTCCTACACACTTAGGAGAGGAGGGTAAGGCGAGCAGTATTCAGTTGGTTGTAATTTACAACCTTGCTGCTAGATGCCACTTAATTACTGATGCTTGCCACTGTTTATTTAAGCAACCTAACATAAGAGATAATCTTGATTAAACACATGTAGTTCTATTACTCCAAAATGTTGCTGTCGAGACACACACACACATCTGAAGTTTTCAGTCAGCTGACCTTTGAAGAACAGAACTATGTGATGCACTGAAAGACATGAAAGACAAACATAAAAACAATCCTCATGGCTGAGAGGTGAGACTATGTGAGAGGATCTTCTGAAGGGAAGAGCAGGGGGTCAGAGGATCAGGGCTATGCACATTCCCTCATCCAATACCACCCAGTATACACACCACCAGGGTCCCAGTGGAGACCAAAGAGGGTGGATGATCAGCTTGAGGTAATACGGTGGGGGCTGGGTTGAGCTGGAGGGCCTTTGTGAATGGCTTCACTTTTGACCCCTTCACCAGTGGCAAAGGGAGAACTGTGTGTCTTCTTTGTGTGTTTCCTGAGGTCATCTGCCCTTAAAAACACCTACGCTGCCTCACACATCAGATACAACAACAGCTTTATAGTTATTAATGCCTGATGACTCATTTAGGATGTGGTGATTTTTTGACCTCTTCAGTTTTACTTTATTTCTTTCTGCCAGATCTCTGAAACTTTTGTAATCTGATTTTCTAGTCAACTTAATACTGTGACTATTGCTGTAGAGTACGAATTTAGACCTCTGCATAAATGTGTGCTGTAAACTAACTACACAGCGAAACCCATTTGAAAACATCTTCCATTGTTGTGCCGCTGATATACAGTAGTCATGGACAAAGTTATGTCTAACGTAGCTGTTTAAACAATTGTACATGAACTCGGTATGTTGAATATACAGATTTTTACAGAGACAGAAGATTCTGCTTTTTACAGCAGCAAAGAAAATGCACAAACTCTGAAGATCAGTGGTGTGCCTTCTTTTGGCTTATTCACAATGAGAATTAGTGTTCGAAGCTTCATTAATCTGTATATTTTAGATTAAGACGGGAACAAATTAGATTGATTATTGATTCATCATTTTAGTCATTTTTCAAGCAAAAATGTCTAATGTTTGCTGGTTCCAGCTTCTTAAATGTAAGGATCTCCTGTTTTTCTTTGTCATTAATGATAGTAAATGAAGAGTCTTTGGGTTTTGGACTGTTTGTTGGACAAAAGAAGCAATTTGAAGACTGGGTACTGGGAATTTTTCACCCTTTTTTGACATTTTGTAAGCTTAACATTTAATTGATTAATTGTGAAAATAACATAAATGATGAAAATAATTGTTAGCCCTAGATCAAATGCAAACAAATGAAAGAGAGAGAACTAAATGCATTCATCACCGCTGCAATTTGATGGGAATCTGTGACGTTATAAATCTATTTGAATAGAGTGTATCAGTAGGAGATATATGGTCTGTTTTTATATATAGAAGCAGTTCAAACTGGTCTTTGTGCAAAAAGGTAAATCAAAGTCTTTGTTGTAAACACATAAAACCTCCAAGCTGGTCTTTTATCAGTAAGACAAAAGCAGTGAGCTCACTCTGTCCTGGCACCATTCAGGGATCACAATGAACAGAGACTTTTAGATTGAAGGATGAAATGAGTTACTGATTTCCAATGGACCATTTGTGTGGGACAGGAGGAAGGTTTTGTGTTGCCCCCTCCCCTGCACACCTGTATGACTTCCTTCTTTACACATTTCTCTTCCCACTCCTCACACTCCTCCTTACCTTCTCTTTGCAGCACCTGCCATTCCCCAGCTATCCAAGCGTGTCTGGAGGCGTACAGGATGGTGTAATGTGTCACAGCTACGTTGGGTTCATCTGGGGGTTTCCATGAAACCAGCGCTGTGTCCTCCTCAATCAGAGTCACTTTCACATTGGAAGGGGGCAGAGTAGGGGCTGGGTGGTGGGATGGATGAAAAGAACAAGGTTGAATATAAATACTATGAACACCAAAACAGAATACATGGTGTCCATTTAAATAGCTCAGAGCAACTTTAACATGTTAAAATAATTGTTTAAATTTGTTGTTTAATTTGTTTGAATTCATGGGTAACAACAATTTGTGAAGAAATGTATATACACAGGATTTTTCAGGCCAATATTATAGGGTTGTACCGAATTGTCTGAAGCTTCAAAGTTTTATT
>JAJHUR010127836.1:0-11484 GCA_027495735.1 Lutjanus campechanus
AAAGGACTTGAAGTTCTTTGAGTTTTGTTTTATAGGAGGTAAATTGTTCTGTATGATTGAAAGGTCATCAAGGGCTCTTTTTAGTTAACTAACAAAAAAATGAACTTAAACATGAGAAAAGTGGTCTATTTTTATTTTTTACTTAAGAAGAATACCGTTTACACTGCTTATTTAATGCCTGATACCTGAAAGACCTTAGAAATAAAATGGTCAAATTATATTTCAGTTGTTTTTTGTGAGTTGATATAAATGTAAATGATTGTGTGAGATGGGCATATGATATTGCATCATATTGATCGCAGGCTTGTGAATCGAATCGAATCGAAATCGTATCGTGACAGACTTTGTGATATCGGCAAACATCGTATCGTCATCCAAACATATCGACATCGTATCGTATCGTGATGAAGCTGGTGATTAACACCCCTAATTACTACCTCCACCAGCATCGCCATGTTTGTTGTTGAAAATGTTGACTCTGAGCGGCGCCCTCTAGTGGATGTTGAGGACACATGGAAATATGTGAGCAGTGGCGGTTACATTGTTCGAAACAGACTTGTATGTTTTTGAACATAAAGGGGGCATACTATATATGAGCCTTATCACCATAGGAAGCGTGCATCTACTCATGGACAAGAGGCCTGTGCTTGTGACAGTGTGGGACATAAACATTAATGGTGTCCCTCTCACCTGAGCTGTAACCTCTCATCCATGAGCAGCGCTGTGATACGATTAGTTAGTGTAGTTCAATAGAAAGAAAAAACTTCATGAAATTCATCAAAACAAAACAAGGTCTGTGAATTATCTTGATGGATAAAAATACGTATTTTTGATTTTGGAGTAAACTGGCCCTTTAAGGCTGTATTCAGACACAATCAGGCGTTGTGGTGATTAGCCATTGTGTGGTGATCTGGGGAGGATGCAGAGATGTTAATGTATGCTTATAACATAACCATAAGTGTGAAACAATCATGAAAATATTATAATATCATTTCTCTGATTCATTGGCGTCTCTTCTTTGCATGAACACAGTAGTGCCCCCCTCTCTCTCTCTGTCTCAAACAAATCGACACAAACCAAAGGAAGCTTCTCGGTATTTTGCAACTTAAACTGCAACCCAGACCCAGAGACTGAAGCTGGGTACACAAAATAAACCAAGCAACTGTGAGATTACCATTGTCTGATCTGTGAACTTCGCCTGAATAGTGCCCGGTTTCAGAGATATTTCAGGCTGACAGTGGAGAAGTCTGATCGATGGCTTGCGTGATAGGACACTGCAGTGTGACATCCTGTTGCATTTCTCCAAAAATTGACTCTGTGTCAACTTGTCCTCCTATTCAACCTCCATTCAAAATGAATTAGATGACTGGTGTTTTCTGTCTGAATGTGGCCTCACAGTTGATGAACAGCAGATGGATTTAATTCTGAATTTTATTTGTTCTAGACCACACACGACCAAAATTGATCCACATCACAAACTAGAAGTTTAGCTTCTGAATGTCAGTTAAAGTCATATGTGGTCTAACACAGTCCTTTAGTTGGTCTGTTTGGAGGTAGACAATCCTTTTCGGACAGTCTTGATCCAGATATTGAGTCAACATGTTTCCAAATGGATGTTCATTTTGCTCTAACCAAAAAGGTTATGTGTGACTGCAGAGACAGGTGCAGGCAGGTTGTGGACACACATATATACACGAATGATGACATGATTCCTATGTAACCTCTGCCCTGTGCGCTCAATTTTCTGACCATATGGTCATTTACAGGGTGTTGAAGGCAATGGCAGCACCAGAAAACTATTGGTTGAGGTCTTGAGAGGTCGCAGGTCAATCAAGACCAGTTAGTGTCTCTGAAAGCTCTTCTTTGAATTCCATACAATGTGTTGTGGGAGAAAAAAACAAGCTGTTGGGGTCAAAGTTTTCTGCGCTGTCTGGCCAGGATTAATAACAAGGCTGCTATGCCTTCTCTCATACTCTCTGCTCTTTCTCTCGTCCTTCGTCTCGTCCCCCCCCCTCCTGCTCTGTCTCTTCCTCGTCTCTGAGGGCTTCTTAATGACTAACCTGTCAGGATTAGCATCTCTCCCTATTTCACACTGTGGTATCCAGCTTCCTCCTCATCCTCTAATGAACGGAGCTGGCTCCAAGGACAGAGCAGACAGGGGTGAAGACAGATGAAAAACTCAAAAGCGCACATCACCGCCCGAGCTTCACATTTCAGGAGTCCACACCACCCGCGTCGAACCAAGCCGGCTCTTTTCTTCTCTTCTCGCCACCTTTTAACGTCCTCTGTCGTTCCCGGCTTCCGATGGTTAGGACAACTTAATTAATCACAGTACAGCTCTAATGAATTGACCAGCCGGGGTGTATTGATCCCTGGGGTATCAACGGCTCGCCTTTGTGAAGTCTAATACCCTCTTCTGAGCTCAGAGATCAAACATCTTGTGAAAAAAGTGGGAAGGAATATCACGCTGAAACCTTTTTTTTTTTTTTTTTTGAAGACCGGGAGGAGGTCAGCTCAAAAGACATTGGCTGAAGCCACTTCAGCAAATATGTGCATTAGACAGAAAGCAAATCCTCATCTTCATCCCCCCGCGCACTCCCCTTCTCTCCTGCTCTTGCCTCAGCTTGTGTTACATGTGTCACATTTATAGAAATAACACTCCTTTCATCAAGGGAATTAGTGTTATATTTCAGGTTGTCTTAAATCAGAAGAGGAGCTTACAGCTTATTAAAGTGTCGTCACGGCACCACCACTGAGGATGCTGGGGGATTTGGCAGCCTTCTTCGAGACTGGATCGCTCAGATCTTTTTCTGGGCCGAGGTTAGATTAGGCATTGATCTGAAAGGCTAATTTGATGCCACATTACAGCTGTGAAATTACAGCACTGTATGCCTCCCATTTAGGAATATGAGCCGGACAACTCCCTCTCCACTTCTCAGAAATCAGTTATGTAAATGCAGTGCTGAGTAGCAGCGAAACCGCGGCCGTCTACAATTATAGCCCCAAAATGGAGGAGCGGACGAAGAATTCAATTATTAGTTGTCAAATTTTAATATAAAACATGTTCCACACCTTAATCCATACTGCATATCATGCTATTTTTACTCCATTAGGTCACATTAAAAGTCATGCAGGTAATAGCTTCCGATGTATAACACTCCAAACACAAACAATGTGTTAATCAGTGTGGTCAGTAGGTTTGGTCAGGCTATAATTACCTGCTGCTACAGTAACACTCAGGTGTTGCCCTCTTCACCTGTTGATTAATGTTCCTTTACCGAGTCCCTGCCCACTGGGAAATTTAAGCCAAACAACACAACCTACAAACTTTTCGCTTTGCTGATGAGTAATTCATTCAGCTGATTGGCCGTCCACGCTCTCCACAAGCAAACATGAACGACTGAGTGTCGAATTAGAGGTAAGCAGTGTACGACATGGTCTGTAATTATCATCAGGCAAGCAAACGGACAAAGGAGCAGAAATCCAGTATGAAACGCTGCCTTTTGCTTCAAATACCTCAAATTAAGCTCCTTTGACACTGAACAAAAAACCCACTGACACCCACCAACATCCGTCATTCACTCCCGGGTCAAATCACTCTGCAGTAGTCACAGGTATCTATTGTCTATAGCTCTGATCAGTAGTGATAGAAACATGACATCTGGGTGGACAAGCTGTCTCCGCTCCTTTTCGGCAGAGGCAATGAAGGCTTGCTGCCTCTGTCAGTGACTTCTGTGACTCTCTGCTCCTTTTTCATCCTTACAGTACACATGTGCTGCTTGGCTGGGAGTTTGCACCCCTTTGAAGGCATGTTTTTAACTGATGATGCGTTCACCTTTGGTCGAGCATTTAACGGTGGATAAACATTTTATTTCCTATTAATTCTTCATAATTAAAGTAATCTGTTATTCTGTTATGTTAAAGTTTTTATTATGAAGCAATAAATCAGGAAATATTGGGTTTTTTATTAGCAGTAATTTAACACAACTCCTATCTAGCAAAAGGAGACAAATTAAACTTCAAACTACAGAGATTCAGTTAGAAGCTACAAAAGTAATGAGAGCTGAACACACAGACACCTTTAAACCTTTCTCTCTGCTTTTCTGCAATTGAGTCTTGGCTTTGCGGGCTTTGTAAAACTGTATTAGTTTGATTCTGTTTTACTTGAAAATGTGAAGTCTGTTCCACATATAAATAGGAGGGTAGATAAATTTAGATGTCTTTACCCCCAAAATAGAATTTTTCAGCTTTGAAAAGTTCTTTATCTTCAAGGTGCATATATACAATACAGATGAGAAGCAAGGATACAACAGCATTGTTGAGTGTGTGGCTTTAATACTTTGTTTTTTCTACATGGGCACAGTTCTTTAACCTCACTCCTTCCAGCTGGTGTATCCACATACCCACAGACCCCAGGGGTATACTTTTTGTCAAATCTCACAGGTGCTTTATGTCACCACATTGTCAATCAGCTTGTTTGTCATGACTTAATATTGTGTTTTCTGTTTTAACCTCTTCAACACGAGAGCCCCCTGTACAGGGGGCTGCGTCAGATGCGTGCGGTACAGATGGTCTATGGACACGCTACGAAGCACCAATCTTAATTAGTGTTTTTAAAAAAAACAAAAACAAAACAAAACAATGTATTGAAGTCCTGGGGGACACCAGTCAAAAGCAGCCTGTTCCGCCTATGCAGTTTTAGTGGATGAAACTATTTATTGAGTTCATGTTTTACACGGGTCCTAATTTAAAGTATCACACACTACTAGAGGGGTAGGGGCATTTATTTTTCATTTTGAAGGTGGCAGACCGAGATGCAGCAAACACAGATTTTTTTAATTTTACACCATATGCAAATTAAAAGGAAACTGAAATTATCATCTTTATCAGATGACATCCTAGTGCAAGTGCAAGGACTACCCAACTGGGGTCCTCAGGGACCCCAGTTGCGTAGTCCTTGCACTTTAATATGTCGGTAAAATGATGGTTAAGGATAATTTTTTTGGTCTTTTTATGCAGTAGTTTTTGTGAAATGATTTCCTCTTTTTCTTGATGATTATTGTCAACCAGCGAAGCCTTTTGATGATTGCACGGGTTCTTTCTTACCATTTTTCAATATGGTGCACATTAGAAAGGGCAATTAAATGGAAACTAATGTCTTAATTACCTAATAGAATAGATGAACCATTAAGCTATCAGTAACAGCAGTTTGGGCGGTTGCCAGGTATATGTCCATCAATACAAATACATTTTGTCTTTTCAGTTCTCTGTAATTCATGAGAAAGATCCTTTATGGGCAGTTTGACCTTGCCCACAACCATGTATTTACAACTTATTAACATTTACAAATGATCTATAAAACATTATAAAACATTAGAGACTGCCCTTCAAAGAAAAGCCACATCATTACCACACATTCTGACTCATTACACTACATTACATTACACAGTAACAGGAAGTCTAGCAGGCAAATAGTCTGTAAAAACGCCCTTCCTGGATCCCTTTAAAGAACACAGAGGCTATTTTTAAGAGCATGATTTTAAAGGTGAAATCGTATAACCATGAAATATTAATATTAATTTTTGGCAATTTAAGGCAATTTAAGGTATGCTCAGCATAATGTAGATGTGATTTTTAAATAGATTTTAGTTCATTTAATGCAATATTAGCATGGTTATTATAGATTCCAGTTGACTGCATGTCTCCACCAGAGAGACAGGACTGTGACCAGTCTAGCAGGGTACAGTATATTACTGGATTTATTTTCATATTGCATGTATTTTGTAAAAGGTTTTCTTTTATATATTAATGTGCTTCTGTTTCTTTTAGTCTTTAACCAAAGACACTATTAGAGAAGCCAACCACTGTTTTTCCTAGACTTATTAGATTTAGTGTGCCGTTAACTAACCCACGAAATGAGTCTTTTCTGTTTTATTTTTCTTGTGGGGATTTCTGCTGTGCTTAAGAGGGGGGCTGAGCGGTACAGGAGCCATCTTGCACGTGTGCTTCAGTGTGTAGTTTACGTCACATTATAGCTTGCTGTGAATAGGCAAATTTGAGTGTTGTGACAATTTCATCTCTTGTTTCACCACAATTTCACCTCTTGTTAAAATGGAAATCTGAAATATATTTACTTTAATATATCACAAAATTACCATGATATGTCTTCAGAAATTAAAGAAACATGCTAAATTGAAATACTCCAACAACAACAACAACAAAGGTTAAATTAATGGAATCTGTATTTTTGGAGCAGTGGACTTTTGTTTTCAGGGGCTTAACTCTAAATTGACAGACAACTGATGGTTAAAAACACTGAACTCATTTTTGGATGTGTGATTGTTACATATTGCTCCGTTAACTAGACTTGGTGTCTGTCCCAACTATACAGTTCGCCCCTTCCTTCCCTTACTATGACCTGCATTTAGGCCTCGTATTGATGCTATTATTTATTTTGTGCATTACAAATAAAATCTATATATTTTTCAGTACAGCAGCCCAGTTTATTCTGAGTCTTGTTCATTGAGTATCACCAGGTCACTCGGCGAAAACCAAAAATAGAACAGTTTTGTATTATAGGTGTGTAAGTGTACATGTTGCCCTCTGTCTGTTCCTTGTATTTTGTGTCTTTGTCCGGACACAAGGCTTTTGAAGCATTATTTCACTGCACGGCCGTGTTCAGTGTGACTGAGTGAGTGAGTGCCTGGCTGGAGATGCCAGCAGATTTAAGCGGAGAGGACACTCTGCGTCTCTGATCCACACACCACAGAGCACCCGCACAATGGAGTTAGTCAGTGAAGTCTATCTGCCATAAACTAAATCCCTCTCACTCCCTGCAACTCCCTCCATCCCCTCTCAACTGCCCTGTCCCCCTTCTCTCTCACACACACACTCTGTCACACACACACACGACAGATCTGCACACACGCACACAATGAAATGCTCTTTAACTTTGCTGAATGCCCAAGCGTAACAACCACCCGCTCCCCCTTCCCCCTCTTCCCCTCTTCCTATCCCTCTCTCATGCTCTCATGCTGATGCATTGGGTGGGATTATGCGCCAAGGCTGTGCGCCGTGCAGTCCCCCTGCCGCGCCGGGCCGTGCGCCGCCGGGCCATGTCTGCATGGCTGACTGTATTAAACATAAGCAGCTTTACTTGATAGGGCTCTATCCAGCTTTAATTACCACAAACTCACAAAGTCTGTGGACAGCACTCCTCGCTCCCGCCACTCTGCAGAACAAACATGGCAAAAGCCACTCATCTGTAATTCTGTGAACAGAGGAAGAAGAGGGAGAGGGAGACACGATGGTGATGTGACAATGACAGAACATATGCAATTCACATTTACCATTACTGCAATCATTAACTGTAATACTATGATGATGATGATGACACAATTCATTATCGCAGTCATTTGAACAGTGGTGCTGCCTGAAGGTAACGCTGGCCCGGATTTGTTCATTTGTGCATCTGCAATGTAAATACTGGATCTCATAATGTGTGCACAGCATGTTAGATTAGCAGCACACTCTGTAATATACAGCAGAACTGAGTAACTCTTTGCAGCCAAATTGAATTGGTTTCAGTGGACTGAAAGTTTGGATTTTGACCACATAGGACAAAAAAAAGAGTGTAAGGATAATTTGACAACATTTCATGGTGAGTTTTCTGCAACTGAGTGACAGCCAAGTCTGGATCTACTGTACCAACAGGGGGTCCTGAGTGCTGAGCAGGAACTAAACATTTCCATTTGTGCATGTGGAAATGCAGCATTACAAAACAACACTCACACAGGTGTTGATTAGGCCTTCGGTCAGGCTGCACATACAGGTTACGATGATAACAACAGCTGATTAAAAGAGAAGATTCCACACTTTTCATGTGGATGTCAATTCAGTGTTGGTTAATGTAGTCAATTGAAGCAATACATTCCTGTGAGCTATATAGACCTTATTCTCAGCAACAATTTGACATGACATAGTGAACACAGGTGTTACTGATGATATTGATTAAAGGTTCATCCAAAAAATTCACAGGAGTTTCACAGGAAAACAGCATTGTAAGTCTTGCAAACAACTGAAGTGAATGGTGACCAGTTTTTAAACAGAAATAACACCAAAACAAAAAACATCAAATGGAATCAAATCCAAGGCTCCTAAAGTCCTGACATGTCGTTCACTTGCATTATTATTTGGGAGATTCTGCAATACTGTTTTCCTGTGAAACTCAAGCAGTGTTTTGTGGACTAAAACACTAAACTCGACCTTCAATCAGCATGAGAGTGAATAGTTAATGAATTGATGATGAATTTTCATTTTTTGGTGAGCTACCCCTTTAAGTTTTTGTTCCATTGAGATGAAACAGAGCCAGGGTGATGCCATTGTGCATGTTGGTTCACTGGAAAGGCTCTGCTACACTAAATTTAACAGGACATCAATTAGTATAATTATTTATCATTATATTATATTTTATCAATAAGGCTGCTGTGAAGGTCTTTTGACTGAGAAAGCTCTAATGCTGCAAAATCTAATGTTCTTCCTGCACCCAGTGATGCCACAGTGATGTCATTGGTGTTCAGGAAGAACTACAGGTTACTTTAGCTTGGATTTCTAGTATCTAGTATCTAGTCAGCAATCTTTACTATCAAAAGAGACATTTTCAGCCAAAATTATCTGTCTAGTGCCACAACTATTACATTTTTATTTTCCTCTGAGACTTTACTTTTATTTGGCATCATGGCTAGCTGAGGGAGACTCAAGAAGAGGTGCAGGTTGCTGAGCCTCGCTGCACGCTATCGGTGGTGATACATGGCAACATGGGCATCAATGTCGGAAGATCACATGCAACATGTAGGCACAGCTGGCAGGGCACCACGAGCAGGTGAATTCAGGGGCACATTCAATCTGAAAACAGTTTCTGGGTTGACTTTGTTTTCTCAAAACAGTGTGCAAAGTGGTGCATTTCAGAAGTGTTACCCAATCAGCAGTGAAATGTATATAAACACTGCCATATTGTACGCTTACATAAACAAAGATATGTTTAAATAAACATTTTGTAACATTTTGTTAGGGCCAAATTTAGCAGCAGCAAGGAATTTATTGCTTCATTTGACTACATTTACCATCAACACTACCTAAACAGCTACATGAAAAGTGCTGAATTTGTGGGAAGTTTTGGTCCTTGATTTCAGACAAAAGTAAGTGAACAAAATGTAAGATTACTTAAACAAACAACACAAAATTGGGATAATTGTCCTTAATTGTTTGGTTTTTTAAAACAATATGTTCCACTGTTGTACATGAAATAAGACTTTGTTGAGAGAATGTAGTCTGTACCCGCCCACACAGTCCTGAGAGGAGCTCTAATCAGGCAAAATGAAAGCACCTGTGTGGGTGTGCCACATGTCTGAAGGGCCTTTAAGAAAAGCAAACAGTTATGATTGGCCTATTGAATGTTATGGGGCTGGGCTAGCAAGAGTCTGAGGTGTGGAACTTTGTGGAACAATGAATTGAGGAACATATCCACTGAGCAGACCTGGCAAAAGAAAACGTAAAAAGTAAAATGATACAAGCGGAGTTACACTACTACACCAGCAAACCAAAAGCTTTAGTTAAAAAGGAAGAGGAGTTATGATGCTGCCCACAGTAAATGTGAACTAAATTACCTGCAGTAAAGTCAACCAGAAAACTCTAAGTAGCAGCAGTAAAGCTGGCCAGGAAGCTGGATTTGAGGATATGAGAAGCCAGGGTCTGCTTAAGGTAAGGATCAGCTGGCTGTTTACTGTATGTTTGTGGGTCTGTGTGGCAAATAATTTATGGTTAAGATTGAATATTTCATTGATATCAGCTGAGATGCATGGATGTGCTTTTGTTTACTTCTTCACAGCGCTGGCATATTTTCTCTGTGCTTGTTTCTGTTTCTCTCTTTAATGGGTCATTTTAACAGTGATGTCTACTGTAGCTTCACATGATATTAATTTTGAAGTGAAATTATGTGTTTATCATGTGATATTGAAGTGTCAGCAGATGTGCTTTGACGTGGTGGGCGGACCTTTTACCTTAAACAGTCAGGGGCCCCCATGGAGGTCTTAATCCAGCCATGCTGACAGCCTGTCTGGCCTTATCTGAATGTCCCTGTAAACCCACTTTTCACAAAGAATTAAGGGCATTTAAGTTTCGCTTCTGACAAGAAGACCAAGTTGACCACACACTGTAATTGCTCAAAGAGGACTTTGGGATGTCACAGTGCTGTGCCATAAATTAATTATACTAAAGCGCTTAGTGAAAGTCATTATAATGGCTTACACTGAAGGAGAGAGGGTGAATGGAGGTGAGTGTGCAGCCGTGAGTACAAGGGGAAAAACTTGAGTGACCGTAAATTCATACAGTAGTTATGAGTCTCATCAAGGCAGCGTGACTGAGTTATGGCCTTCTCTGAAAATAGTGTTTGTGTCCTGTCTGTGGCCTGCGTTATCTCCCTGAATGCCTTAAGAAAGAGGACAGAGAACCAGAGACTTATTGTCTCATTTTATTGAGAAAGAATTACCCCCATTCCAAGGCAGCGGGTAGAAAGAAAACAAAAAGGAGAAGGGTTTGAAGCCTGGTGGTATGTAGCTTGTGTGTGTTTGTGTGTGTGAAGCTGTAGCCCTGCAGCCCCCTGGGAATGACCTGGCTGCCTGCTGTCAATGGAAATCATCCATCTTTCCTCTCTGCCTCTCTTTTATTCATTCTTTGGTCTCTCTTTGCCTTTTTTTCTTTTCCCTTTCCCGACATAATACATCTCTTATGAATAAATACATTATTAGATTGATCGTTTTAGCCTACTTATAAGACATTTGCCAAAAAAAAATAACCCATGTAAACATGACCTATATGGCCAGTGAGGTACTTGAAATCTTTTACTATGAAGCCACGCTGTTGTAACATGAGCAGAACGTGTCTTGGCATTATCTTGCTGATATAAGCAGGGATGTCCTCAAAAACCTCATCTGGATGGTAGCATATGTTGCTCCAAAACCTGTATGTGCCTTTCAGTGTCAATGGTACCTTCACAGATGTGACAGTTACACATGACATGGGCACTAACACACCCCCATACCATTACAGATGTTTGCTATTGCTGCTAACAGTCCGGATCGTCATATTCCTCTTTAGCCTGTCCACGATTTCTAAAAACAACTTGAAATCAGGACTTTACAGACCACAGCACAATTTTTCACTTTCGTCAGTCCATCTCAGATGAGCTCAGGCCTAGAAAAGTCAGTGGCATTTCTGGATGTTGTCGATATATGGCTTTTGCTTTGCATGGTAGAGTCTTAATTTGCATTTGTAGGTGCAGCAACAAACTGTATTGACTGACAAGGGTTTTCAGAAGTGTTCCCGAGCCCACATAGTTATCTTTACACAAAAATGTCCAGTTTTAAGGCAGTTTTTAATAAAGTGCCACTTGAGGGGTCAAAGGTCACAGGCATTCGATGATGGTTT
>JAJHUR010127837.1:1856-15797 GCA_027495735.1 Lutjanus campechanus
AAGAGATAAGAGACAGGTGTGTGTGTGTGTGTGCGTGCGTGCGTGCGTGCGTGTGTGTGTGCGTGTGTGTGTGTGTGTGTGTGGGACAGTTGGAGGTGGTGTGGAGGAGTAGTAACCAGCGGGCCCCCCTGGAGACAGCAGGGAAAGTGACGCACTGAGGTCAGGGGTGGAGAAGCAGAGGAGAGGGCACAGAGGTATGAGGATAGGCCGGAGGGTACATAGTTGAAATTCAAGGATAAGGTTTCCCAACCTCTGCAGTGAAACGCATTACGATGAGCTGTGGCCTAATTATAGAGGAGCGTGTTTTGTGTGTGTGTGTGTGTGTGTATGTGGAGGGGGTGTTTGGCAGAGAGGTTAGGAGTCACACTGTGAAGGGGTGAAAATGGGTGAATGTCAAGTTTGAGAGCAGACAGGGTGTCATGTCAGCAAACAAAAGGGAGGCAGTTATTTTATGTCAAATCCCTTTAATGAAAAGCGAAACTGGTGCCACATACTGTACATTTATAAGAGTAGAAATGAGCACAGCATATATTCTGTAAAATAGCACTTCCTGATGAGCATCCTATGACAAAAATATATTTACTGCTAATAAAGTGACAGGAGACGACACTACAAACAGTGATCATTCATAAAATATAAACACATTCACTCAGTTTATGTACAAAGTTGAGCTTATAAAGTGAGTCCATACAGTTCTCTGATATACAAAATGTTTTTTTAATCTCTTCTCACAGTTGATTTCATTCAACATTCATTCATCTGGTGTTCTGAAGCAGCATTCACCCAATAGTTGTAAAACACACGTAAGTAATAAATAGTGACGACTAAAGCTTCTGATATATCAAGTATTGAGTGTTAAAAAGCTTCATAGACTAGAATGCTCATCAACTCTATTCATAAGGCAACATGTAGCAGATGTGAATCAAGACCTCCTCCATACTGATTGCTAGCATTATCAACAACATCGTATTTGTTGCTCTGCTGATGGTGATACATTCTGATGATGCTTTAGGAATTTTAAACTATGAAAGTCCATTTCTGCCTCAAAAAAATGAATTAAAAAAAGTCTGACACACAATATAAACTTTAAGTCCCCCAAAATAACAGCATTGCCACCTTTTTTCATTGACTTGAAAGTAGTTGCAAACACTGGTTGTGAGGCAAAGGTTAGGGGGTCATAATCTTTTGAAACTTAAAAAAATCTCTATTAAGTGTCTATGGGCACAAGTGCTTTCATTACGTGTTAGAGTTTTGTTAAGTGTGATAAACTCACAAAATCGACCAGCAGACATGGTGATTATGACGGAGCAAAAGAGGAATATAGTAGATACAAAAAGGTCCGTGTCGGGATGAGATCGAGGCGGATGGATGAGTCAACAAAACATCGGACACAAGACACCGCAGCTTGTTTCCCACTGACAGTCAACTTTTTTTTTCTTGACATGACCATAATGATTCCCTAACTTGAACCTTGTTTATTACTTTAACTGTGACGAATAAAAGGTGACTCCATCTGCATTCTTTCCAGGGTTTTTCAACTGGAAAGGCCTGCTCAGGTGCTACATCAGGTCACATGGGAAAATATTTCAGTTTACTTTTTAGAAGGACTTGCAAAATAGCATTTTGAAACTTGACTGCTGGTATTTGAATACATAAGAAATACTACTGGAAAGCAGTAGAATGCTATAAAAACCTAAAAAAAAAATCTAAATCATGATCACTAAACCCAAATCCTAACCACAGATTTGTCACATAATCCAACATTTTTTTTCGTTAACAGACTTGTAACACTTTTGAAAGACCCAGAAAAATGATGTCATCTGGCTGATACAGGGTCATCAGGTCGGAAAATGTTTCCAGGTTTCATCTAGGGGGCAAACAACTAACTTTGAACACTTGATGGTAACTTTTACTTTTTTTCTAGGAGGAAATGGACTTTCATATTAAACAGTCTACAAAAAGTTTTGAAATAGAAAAGTGTCTGAGCCTTAAAAAATGTTTTTATTTACTCTCCTCATGGTAGCAGAAAGAGATTTATGTGTGGCTTTACAGCTATTGGCAGGCTAACAACTCTATTTGTGACACTTGTTGAAGTAAACACAATACAGAGCTAAAACTTACACAGTCAGCAGTAGCTCTGTTGCTCCTTCCATCTATTTGCTACTAAAAGAAAAAGTAAATTTTGCAAAACCAAATTCTGGAGGCCTCACTAATGTGTTGCTGACTTCTCTTCAGACATTTGATTAAGACCTGGTATGACTTCTCTGACAGATTCAATGCCAAGAGCGAGCAAAGTCGCAGCCCTCGGGAAAAGGACTTTTCCATCTGCTCTCAAACGAGACATCAAGAATACAGTGAGTATATTTCAGCATTCAAGAGCTAGGTGGCGCTGTTCTTATGTGGCAGGCATTTCTGCCATGGGCTGAAAGGAAGGGAGAGGATGATGAAGAGGAAACCTCCGAAAATAAGAACGGCTCCCGCTGAGCCCACGCAGGCCACAGACCAGGACAACTCGTGGTGTAAAGGTACAGAGTGGTCACTGGACAGCAAAGCTAGCACGGACTGGTGGAATATCAGCACAGAGAGAAGCACCAGTACACCTGCACAGAGGAGAAAATAAAATCACATTAATGAAAACATCACTTCTAAGCTATGGAAGAATATTTGGTAATTTAGTGAAGACTGATAACTGATCATAAAGACCAAATAATTTAGTCCAGGTCATTCACCATGTTCACACAGTGGTCATTTCCCTCTGACATCACGTTCTAAGTGGGACGTTCAAATGTCAAACTGCTGTCTTCCAGGTTGTAAGCCACATAAACGTTATATAAAGTGACCAGGTTACCAGTGGAGGTGCCTTACATGTAGGGAAACTGACAAATCAGCCCAGTCATCAGATATCAACGATTTGTCACCGCCCCTCTACAACTCATACAGACAAGGATGAGCTGTACAGTTGTTGTCTGTACCTAATGGGCTATCGAATATGTTGTTTTAGCTTGAAACTTGGCCTCATGTCTTTCCAGATTGTCATTATCCATTGTCTTTTCAGTTGCTGATCCATCCAGAAGTGGTGAAATGATAACAATTTGTTTAGAAATTATAATTATCCTTTAAAATGGATAAAAGTATTTGAGCTTGTCATTCTGAACATGACAGAGGAAAATGGCTACTGTGAGTACTGATGAATGACAGTACTCAAATGTAAACAGGTGACATAGTATCATGAGGTCCTACCCGACAGGATGAAACTGAAGGCAGCTGGCTTGAGAAAGAAGGACACTCCTTTACTGAGGGACATGCCGATACAGATGGAGCCCATCATCATCATGGTTAGACTCAAAAGTGCCAAAATGGCTGCTGCTAGATTCAGAGCTGTCAAGGAGAGCAGAAGGAAATTAAAAGAAAAAAAGGGAACAGAATATAAAGTGTCGGTGTGAATTTGTGAAAATAAATCTAAAGTTGAAATCTATAACTTCATGTAAAGATGGCAGAAACTTTGTGAAACTCTGGGTGGAAACTGGTTGTTTAGTAAAATGAGACATTGCACCGACTCACCAACAGTTTTATTCTACTGGGCATAGTTGTTGAGTACTGAAATGTGAAAATACAAACATGGTGTGAATTGTGCCACTTCCCAGACTGGCTCTGGTTAAAACAGATTTTATTGGCATTGAACACCTGAACAGGTGCAACCCAAAAAGCTGATCAACATTTCACAGCCTGTGCCAATGTTGCGTATTTTGACACTTCATCATACAGATATTATTATTAGTATTTTATTAATTAAAGAACAGCAGATACAAGCTTTAGGTATGGGCTTTGTTTTTGGGAGGGAGAAGAAGCCAAAAAGGAGGTGAGATAACAATGAAAGCTACACTTTTAAACTGATGAAGGCAGTTTTCCTATCATCCATGGTAGCCCTTAAGATTTTTAATTAACCTGCAAAGACTTAAAAGTTGCACCACACTCGAACACTTCATGGTTTTGAGGCATTTTGAAGAGTGTTGGTGAAATTTCAGCCAAACAACAACCACTTTTAGACAAACAAGACTGAAGAGTCTGATGTCATGTTGGCAGCTCGTTCGGCTGCACTTCGGCACACACATGTACATGCTAACATGCTAACAGTGACATCGCTAACATGATGGTGTTTCAATCCTAAAATTACATTTGTATATTACTAAATTGTTTTCATAATAACATTGTGGTCATAACTTGAACACCACAGTCCAGATTTCATGTCATGACTCCAGCATCAAAAACCACTTTGGTTAAGTTAAAGAGATATTGTGATTTTGGGTAGGTTCAGACAACAAATGCACTTTGATTACAGTAAAGGAAAGAACAGCACTTTGGTTAAATACAAATATGTCTCAAGACTCTGCTGACTTTTGAATAATGCCGTGGTCACTACCACTGAATTGCACGTATTGCAAGTTGCCCACTTTGGTGGGAAACAAATTGTCAGTGAACATTTTACTGATGTGTTCAGTTTTGTGACTTACCAGGTGTGTTCATTTACAGCATTTCCTTATTATGTTAACAGAAAATATATTTCAGTTGACATTAGGTTTCCCTCAAAACATATTTGCTGTTACAAATTAGTTATGTACAAACATTATGTCTGTGGAGACAGGACTGGATATTTAGCAGGCATGTGTTTACCGTAGACCATCTTAGTTTAGCATGTTAGTGTGATAAAATTAGCTAATTAGCATCAAACATAAGGCACAGAAGGGAATGTTGATAAATATCAAGACATCAGCAATATTCATTCTGAGGGAAACATGTATTTCTGTACCAAATCTTATAGTAATCCATCTAATAGTTAAAGAGATATTTCACTCAAAACCACAAATGTCAATGGTTGATTGGAATTTGCCGTGGTGAGCTCACATAGGACAGAAAAGACAAAAGTGTACAACCACTTATTCATACAACACAATAAATAAGGTATAAAACATCTCCAGCTCATAAAATAATCATAAAAGCCTAAAACTATAATAATCATAAAAGCATAAAACAATGGGTAAAATAAAATTCAACACTAGCATCTGTACGGAAATTAGCAACAACAACAAAAAAAGATCCCCTAGATACCGTATAGTACTTAAATCATAATTATTCAGGAAAAACATATTATTGATTTATTATCAGGTTATTCCTAATTCATTCCTTACATGTTTCTTAGTAACTGACTTTTTTGTGTTCTGTATTGGACCAAAGTGGTGGATTGGCCTTCAGCATGGCTGAGTTCTGCATCCCATTATCCATGTAATTACATCAATGTTTGCTTAGTGTACGTCTTCCAGGTTTAATATCCGTACATAACACACCTTCTGACTGCCATTTGTTCTCACAGCTCTTACATATTAAATGTCCTTGAATGCATCAAGGAAGTTTTCAGAACTTTTCACCAAAAGTTGACTTTATGCTCACTGTGATGTAAGTACCAAGTCTCAGCCAGTTGAACTTGCGGCTGCTGCCTGGACAGTAAGGTAAACACATTAATCAGTCTGAGAGCTTATGATTCGCTTTGGAAACTGGGTGGCAGCAGAAGTTAATGGGCTGAAACATGCAAAAACTACCACCACCACCACCAGCAGCAGCAGCAGCATGGTCACTGAGCACCCCAGTGAACATCTTTATTGATAGTAGCTGCACTGTGACTGTTAGTGTGTATTTGTATGTATGTGTAACAGAAACGGCAGGGGAAAGAAAGTGTCTCACTCTTGTTAGTCGTCTTCTTGAATATGACTGCATTCTCCCCTGAGGTGAAGAATTTGAAGTAGGTGCAGTTGGATTCTGCAGGTAGAAAATCATACAAAGAGATCAGACACATGTCCACACGTGCGCACGCGCGCGCACACACACACACACACACACACACACACGCACACATATTTTATTACAACTTGCAAATATGACGAATGTTACCGCCAAGCAGGAACCAGTTGCTGAAGAAGATGAGGGGAACAAGCAACAAATTACACACATACCTTTTTTGCTCTGTGCAGTGTGTATCTTCCGCTTTTAAGTAAGTAAGGGCACCTGTGACAACCACACTCAAACTGCACATTGTAATCTAATCGTGATGATTGTTATTATTTTTAATCTTAGTCTGATGATGTTGTTATCTACGTACCTTGCAATGTGTATATTAACTTGCACTAATGATTTATTTATAACGTCTGTCTTTTATGTTAGGACTACAGATGGAAATTAGCTTCTCTGCTAAATCTGGTGCAGCCATCTTTTTATTTCTTTGGAATAATTAATGCCACTGCACGCTGTCCTGTTGTAAATCAAATAAATCAAATCAAGTGTCCAGTATTGATATCCTTTTGGGAAGAGGTAAGAAAACCTTAAAATATATCTTTGATTTAAAAGTACCCCTAAAACTAGAAAATTATACAGGCATTAATTTACAAGTGAAGATAAAAATCTGGTGACATGCATCTCATACTGCACGTTACAATCATGAAGCAGGTGCCAAGGGCATGGAAAGAGCCAAATCTTAATTAATTATGGTTAAAGACAATAGAACAAATTTTGGACATGGAAAAATGAGCCTTTACCTTTAGAGATGACGTACAAAGATTCAATAGGATTTAATTTAGCCCACGATTTGCACTTATGCCCAATCCCAATATTCCCCTTTCCTACCCTATCCACTCTCCTTTATTTACTTATTTATTAACTTTTTAAAATTATTATTATCATTATTTTGCCTTTCTTATTTGAGTCTGCATAATTTATGCTACGTTCACACTGCAAGCCATGGTCTTGAACTGACCCGCACATACTAAAGAACAAAAACTTCACATGAAGTATGTCATTGTACTGAAGTCAGTGTTTACAGTTTCATTTAGAAGCTGATGTGCAGTGAAAGCCAGAGAATTTGTGAGCAGAGGATAAAGATGAGGAGAAAGAGAGACACATTTTAAAATTTTTATGGCTTTTCTGAAGCAGTGGCATCTACTTCTATAAAGAGGTGTGTGTGTATGTAGTATCAGAGTCAGGAGTGGTGGGATCATGATGTGAATGGCTTTACAGAAACAGATTTCATCCAACATTTAACTACATCTGCCAGCTCCTCCCCACAAGAGTCTTGTAGCAAGACACTTCAGGCCTAAAAGTCACATTAATTCCAATGTGACTGTTCAGGTCACACTGCAAAAAAATCAAACCTGAATTTGATTTCAGACCACATATAAAAATGATGCAAATCAGAATTGAACAGATCAGATTCCATGTGATTTGAGGGGAAAAAAACAAAAACAACAAAAAACAGATTTGGGATACTTTTGCCTGCAGTGTGAACGCGCCTTAGTTTCTGTTTATTTACTAATTTAATTTATTCAAAAAAAAATTTAAATGTGCAATACACTTCAAAGAATTGTCTGCAAATCCCTGGTGTGATGAACTTTTAATCATTGCAATAAATTAATAAAAAAACACACATGCAGGCACACACACATTCATATGGATGGCTGCTGGTCTTCTGTTATGTGCGTCCTATGCATCCATGCACCCTGTCCTTCCAGGCATTATTCCTATTTATATCCAAGTGTCGAGCATTAGCTGGAAAACCCAAAGACACACACCACAACACACACTGCTCCACACACTCCACACACACACACTGCCCAGCACCGCACATATGGTGCCGCCAGAGAGGGCGAGAGACAGTAAAACACTGAGGGGAGAAAGGAGAGAGGTAGACAGGGAGAAAGGGGCAGATGGAGGATAGAAACGGAGAGGCGTGGCTGCAGAAGAAGAAGAAGGAGTGAGGGGAAGAGGATGAGTGAATGATGAGAGGAGGATGCAGGAAATATTCATAGAGGCTCAGAGGATGAGATAGCAGAGGGGGGAAAGGAGGAGTGACGGGAGCCACAGATGGAGAAGGAGGTGAGGGGAGCAGGAGATGTCAGAGGGGGAGGAAGCGCAGAGGGGCTGGTTGGTTAATACTGCATTAGACGTACACTCAGTCCCTCAGTCCCTGTCTGTCCCTCATCCTCGTTTCCCCCTCTCTATATTTAGACAAAAACTGTGAAGTAGTCAGATTCCACTTGGCTTCACAGGCGCATAGTGATGACTTTCACCCACTGAATATTTTGTGGTCCAAGATGACCACATGCTCACACTCACACATTTCCTTCACACACAAATATGTTTGTGCCTGAGCACATTTGCAAACATTTCTTATTGAAGCCGACACGCCATTTATCAGCCTACTGATTTTTTAACACATTATGCTATCACAGTCAACTGGTTTGTGCTCTCGCTACCCCTGCTGAGGCTATAATTATTGAGCTGTCATGTTCCTCTCCAGCAGGCAGCCAAGATGGATGGCTGGTCTTGAGATGACAGGCACGGCATCAGCGGGCCGCACTCTGCTCGGGACGGCAGCCAGAGGCATGTAAACAGGGATGTGAAACAGAGAAGCAAAGAGATGGCAAAAACAGTTGTTTTCGTCCAAACATGACAAGCCCACGGCCATCTGCGACAGGCGGCGTGGGCCAACAGTGTTAAGACGTGTGAGAAAGATTGTCAGAAGCAGACTGGCTGCTCTCACACACACCAACAGACCATGTCGGAGGAAGCACGGAGATATATCTGCTGGTTGGAAGCAGCCAGAGATGCAGGACAGTTTGGCAGGTAAGATGAATTAGTCCTTGACGGCTGGATAGAAAACAATATTGTAACACATCATTCAAGGTGATGTGTCAGTAGTATTTATGCATATTAGGGCTGTTACGATATCAAATTTTCACTACACGATTGTCATGGCCAAAAGGATTGATTTAAGAGCATCTGTTTAAGAGGATACATTACATCATAGGTCTTCCACAGTGTTGTGCTGATTTGCATTTCCATCACCACTTTTATGCTCCAAGCTGTGCTGAGTAGCACCCAAGATAGACGTTCTCCTGAATAGTTGGAAAGCGTGACTGACCCGCCTCCAAGCAGGCTGTAGTGATGTCTCAATCACCACGGACGACCTGTGAAGGCCCCCTTTCTCCCCTTCAACAAGCAAGTGTTTTTCCACTGAACTAAGAGAAAGACGTTTTTAAAAGTCTCTCTGTGTGTTCAGCTTTCAGTACTTTTGTTGCTCCTAACTGAATCTCTGTAGTATGAAGTTTAGTTTCTCTCCTGCATTACTGTTTGTACTTTCAGGTATCTGCTTTATTTTAATGTTTCGTGTTTCCTGTCAGCAGTTAAAAGACACACCTTCAAGCGGGTAGCCCTGGTGTTGTTGCATTTCACCTCCCTGTGGAGATGAACATCACTGCTGTGCTGAGCTGTCAAACCAAGTCAAGTAAAGCTAACACATGTGCATGGAAAAGGGGTAAGAGGTACCGCAGAGGAGGATGCCAATTTATTGTTTGTTTGTTTTTTTTCCCCAAAAGTAAAATATGCCTGAATGCAATATACAGTATGTTGCGGGAGGCCCTATTCCATATTTTGACTGTTTCACACGGCATTATCATATGCATATTTTTAGCATAATATCAATATTTCATTTTTTAAATATCACGGTTGTTGTCAATATCAGTATATTGTGACACCCCTAATGTACATATCTTTGTGTATTCCTGCTGGATGAGGAGATTTTTTGGTTTTGTGTCTCAGCAGATTCCCTAAGACAGGCACTGATTCCAGGAGTCCGCCTATCTCTATCTGACTTCTTCCAATACCTGCCTCTCTCCATCTCTAGATTCGCTTTTCAGACAGAAATAGGTCATTGTGCAGATAATCGACGCACTCTGGAGAACCTAACTGTGGTCAAGTTGAATAAAGTGCTTTTAGAGAAGAGCTGTCATAACCCTAAACATGGACGTTCGTCAACACAATAAACCTGTGGTCTGCCCCTCATCACCTGTCTGTACTATGTGTACGACAGAAGATGATTATGTACCCAGTGAAGGGAAAAACCGAAAATGAATGCTTCATTACACTGACAAAGCTGTGAATCACAAAGATTTTATTGTATAACTCTACACGTGCCTGCATGCTGCTTTGTGTTGTTACAATAGAAGAGCTTTTCTGTGGTCCTGCTCGTGCTCGGTTTCCGAGCATCGTATTTCTTTAATGATTCAATTTGCACATTATCTGTAGGATGACCTAGATACATATGTATGCAGGCAGCTTCACATACACAACTATCCTTTCTCTATCCCTTTGCAAGGTTACAGTGGATACACATAATATACACACAGGGAAATGACTTGAAATGTGTATTAAAAATCATGAACATGTTGCTCATAAACCTGAAGATTGTCAGTGGGATGAAAATTATTATTATTAAAATGAAGTGTTGGCAAAGCTTTCCTCAGTCCCTTATGGGCTCACATGAAAGACCTACAGATGTAAGCATATTCCCGGAGGGCAGACATCATATTAGTGATGCCTGCTCCCTCTGTTTTCACATCAGTGGTGATGGCAAAGAAAAATTGTGGCATTTAAGAGTACAGTTTTTTCCTGAATGATGTGAACAACTTGCAACCTCTCAGAAACATCAGTAACACTTTAATTAAAGGATGTGCATAAGACTATACCATTACACTGTCATAACCATGTTATGACACCTGTTATGAATATGAAGGAGTCTTCATGATGTGTATGACTATTGTCATTAAGTGTCCGGTCAATTATGTCATCTTAATGCAAAGTTGACTTTGTTTGAGATGTCTTTAGCATGACAACTTTATATTATCAGACTTAAGGAAACTGTTTAGCTTCATGTTAAACTGTCATATGTGGTTGGTTTTGACACTGGATGTAATAAGACCATTATAAGTGTGTCATGAATATTTTTCTTGACCTCATGTAAATTGGATCTTGTCATAAAGATGTCACTAAGTTTTATTACACTGCCAAATACTTGTTTAACAGTGTCATAAATAATTTCCTGGACTTCAACTACAGTGATACCATTTGGACTGTCATAAAGATGTCATGTTATAAGGCCAGTCTCATGACAGTACAGTACCATGATGGTTTAACTTACAGAGTTACCTGATGGACAGACAGTGGTTAGCTAGTTTACTTGTTGCTGAAGCAGGCTTACTGCTGTCTGCTGTTGTTAGCTAGTTCTCTCAGTCAGCCGTGGAGCTACCCACCTACTTAGCTGACTCAGCCATGTGATGCCAGGAGCCAAACCTTGCAAGAAAACCACCTTGTATGGCCGGGGAAAGGTCCTATTGGTACATGTGCTTCTCTCAACAAAGATGAGAATGAAGCAAGATCAGAATTACTGCAGTATGAAAGTAATTAATTACAATGGAATTCTGATCCACCGCTTGTATGGATCAAAAAGTTTGGGACAGAATCATTTCTGTACTTTATTGTTCATTTTGGGTCTGCATGAGAAATAAAGGAAAACAAAACAATCCACTTTATCACTCTGTCACTCTCACTATATGAGATTTCCACTGTACTCAGTAAAGTAACATTTGTGTTATTTTTGAATGTCTGCTTTAATTCTCAGTGTAGGTATATTATTTTATTGCAGCTATATTGTTATATTGTAGATATATAATTTTAGTGTAGCTATATTCTTATACTGACAACTGTTAACTTTTATCTATCATTGTACCCAGTATCACTAATAGGGGTTATTAATACTCCCAACTATAAGGGGACAGCAAAGATTAGCATCTACCTGTAAGCCACGTTTTTATTGCCAATGAGTTAGACAGTAGGATTCAGTAGAAGCAGACCTATAGGTAGCTGGTTATGTTAACCAAGAAGCACCACAGTAATAAATAATTATATGATGAAAAGTTTATATTAGACTATGATGAAAAACAATCTCACACTTCCTGAACTGTCTTGCACCACCGGAAGGTTGTGGGACGTTAGATTATACATCGCTGAACAGGCTGCGTTGGTCTGCTATGTCTGCCTTCCTCTGCAGTTGTCTACTATTTTCAGGTAAGACAAAGTAACAAGTGATGAGCCCATTTAAATTTCATTAATTGTAATTGCATTATTAATTTATGTAAAGTAATTAGTTACATCTCTAGTAAAAAGTCATGGAATTACAGTAACTTTGTGACATGTCATTGCCAACACTGTAGATCACACTTAGTACAGACATGCGCACAGACTTGGCAAATGAGGCTCAAGTGGAGCTGTCTTCATTTTGAGTGAAAGGGAGAAGTGATTAGGCTCTCTCTGACTTTTTGTATTTCTGTATCTGGTAAGTGAACTTTCCAGTGAGATAGAACTTTATTATGAAAGTAATACAATTACAATTTCAAACAGTTTCAAGAACTTAATCCAAAATCCAAGCACTTTTCAAACCTTGAAACGTCCCCATTAAAATTAAAATGTTTTCAAGGATTCCCAGCACCTGTATGGACCCTGTAATTCACTTTCATATTGAGGCACATATACTGCAGCGTGGAGGCAGCCTCTAGGTAGACTTGCATGGCCGGGCAATTCAGTTTACAGAGAAACAGACACGAGCAGACAGTCGAAGAAACAAAACAGACACATGGCCTGCAGAAACCTCACCTGCTCACCTCCTAGACAGCACAGAGAGCAGACAGACAGGAGAACATGAACTCACACAGACACACGGACACACACAGGCCGACCACAGGTCTCACCTCCAGGTAGTTCAGCAGGGCCACAGCTTGTCCTCTCCGGGTCTATGTCAGCCACCCATAGGGTGCGGATGCAGCCCTTCCACAGGCCATAATGGGCCATCTGGCAGGTCTGATTGCCGCTGAAATTCTTCGGTTGGGCCAGCTCCACCCAAAACTCTGTCCCCATGCCCAGTACCGTCAGGGTCACGCCAATGATAGCCACAAAGAAGGCCAGCTTGATCTTTCCCTCCTGACTGTCACTCATCCTGGGGATCCTCCTCTGCCCCCTGCCACCTTTCATTCCACCCAAACCTCCAGCTTGTCCAGCCCCCGCCACCCCGATACGACCCTCCTCATCCTGCTGAACGAAGAAGTTGGACCACATCTCAACTGGCCGGGCCCAAACAAGATTAGAGGAAGGAACAGTGCACTTTGGTTAAAGATTAGATGAGCAAATAATAGATGAAAAAATGGAAGCTGGGGAGAAGTTTAGGGTGAAGAGGGTGTAGGTTTGGACGTTTTTAAAGCAGTATATTAAAGAAGAGGAGACAAAGCTATCAGCTCTCCTTTGATGGATGGGTAAATTGAACAAAAGCTGCCAAAGTGAACAAAGGATCAAGCAAAAATAAGTGGGCCGAACAATGAAATTAGACAGAAAGCGATATGAATAGAGCTAAAATGAAGCAGGGAGGCGGATGAAGTAAGGATAAAATGGGAGGAGACGGAGGCGAGGACCAGGAGAGCCACTGTTTTCTGTCCGTCCAGTCCTGTGAAACAGAGAGATGAAACAGAGAGATGAAAGAGCAGCCAGCATATGCTTCACACAAGAGCAAAAAATCCTTTCATCACCAGCGTAATATTTAATTTCCAACAGCTTTATCAGCATCTACAGTGATCCCTCCCTAAAAGCCATATGACATGCTCTCAGCCAACAATAGATAAGCCATATGGCGTTTCCCTGAAAGGCAGATTTTGCTTCAGATGAAGAAACAAATCGGGCTGGATGAGCTGGTGGTGGAGTCGCTTGGTGCAGGGTCAAGGTGAGAGATAACACCACAGCGCCAGACTGAGACCACCCATCCTCTATTTTCCCAGAGGAGTCCACAACAGAGCAGGTACACTATCTGTGGCTTAGACACAGATCCCGTTTGATCTGAGGGGATAATGGGTTGCTACAAATACCTCCCATCCTGCATTACATGTGCTGGGAAATGCTTGGAATCTGCAGCCATGACTGTCTTTTTGAGTTGGCATGAGTGTGTGTGTGTGTGTGTGTGTGTGTGTGTGTGTGTGTGTGTGTGTGTGTGTGTGTGTGTGTGTGTGTGTGAGATTCTGT
>JAJHUR010127840.1:0-16679 GCA_027495735.1 Lutjanus campechanus
TTCAACATATCCAAACCTAACAAAGGCCATCAAAGATAAGCAGTCACACGAAGCTCGTTATCAACTCGGTAAATCCACCCACGGTCATTTGAAGCATCTGACCAATCGCATCATGGACAACACCACTGACAGCACACATATTTTACAGGCTAGGGGCTACGGATGACCATAACAACGAAGTCGAGCTGACATGGTGATAACACTGGCCATTCATTTATAAAACGTAGGTGAAATGAGCAAGTTTCGCAGCAGATAATGTCTAATTTAGGGGCTTCGATTTCTGGCCCCGTCCGCTGCTATGGCATGAAGATGTGTATAAGAGACAGGTCTACTGCCTGCGTTTTCTCTGTTTTGCTCCGTTTACATGCAAACGTGCAACCGGAGTTTTCCAAGATCTCCACTCTGGCCGGAGTTTTTAAAAAGCATCGTTTTCAGAGGCGAATTCTCCGTTTGCGTGTAAACGAAGGGTGCAAACGAAAGGATATTTCTCCGTTTCTAAAAATAACCGTGTACGTTTAAATGGGGCATCAGAGTCAATCCCGAAAGATATCTCAATAACCACAATTCCTGCTTCCTAGTACAGACCCCAGGGGTAGATGTGCTGACACACTGATGAGATCCAGGTGAGCAGACTGGGAGTGTTGATAAACCAATTGTTGCCAGGTGTGGAAGGAGCTTCAGACCAGACAGGGAACATTACCCCCACAACACAAACACAGACAAAGAAAGACAAGAGAAACAGGAGACACAGGGGGAAACAGGAAAACACTGAGAGATAACAGGAATCGCTGCTGTGGCCATGACAGAGGTGGTGGATGGGAAATATGGTGCATCTCCCCATTAAGAGAGACCCTGTGTGCACATTTACGGACGAGGCACAGCAGTGCAACTTCATCTATTATTTAATTCTGTTTCCTCTGGAGAGTTTTCTCTGTCCTGTCAAGTTTATAACTGCAAGTTTTAGTTTGCTTACAATATTTGCTTCAGCGTTTAAAATGACTGAAAGTAGCCCCTCTAATCATTAAAGTAAATTTTTAAAGAAAACACTCATACATCAGCACAACAGACAAAGAAATCACCTGGAAAGCTCACACTGCCCAACATGATTTAAAAGGTAATATAGCCCGTAGGGTCCCATAGAGATGTGGGGTGTGGGTCTCTAAATTGGACAAAATAATACATTTGGGTGGGTGGCGGATAGATGATTTATGTGTGCATGAGGACTGGGATGAACTCAGAGTCCATCTACACATCACTATCATAGAGCTCTGAGGGGTCATAAGGTTTTTGATTGTAATGTGAAAGAGGAATGACTTCTGATCAGCAAAAATGTTTTTCCAAATGATTCAAGTGACCAAAGCTTTAAAAAACAAGCCGAAAACAAGCCAGTGGCAGTAAAGCGTTGAACAGATGGCCTCAGTAGTCCCTGTTGGCTCGATTAAAATCCATATCTGTTTACTAAAATCTTTTATCCAGTTAAAAAATATAGTTAAAAAACAATCAAGATCTAAGAGGTGTATAAAAATGTGGACTAAAACTGGATTGACAGGTAGACAAAGATGCAGATCGCAGTGATTCCCAACCCTGGTCCTCAGGGACCCCTGCCCTGCATGTTTTGGATGTTTCCCTGCTCCAACACACCTGATTCAAATGATCAGCGCATCATCAACCCTCTGCAAAAGCCAGATAACAACCTGATCATTTGAATCAGGTGTGTTGGAGCAGGGAAACATCTAAAACATGTAGGACAGGGGTCTCTGAGGACCAGGGTTGGGAATCACAGCTCTGGGGTACCCTTCCAGTGGAGAAGACATGATTCAGTGCCATATAAGCTGCCCTAGTATGGAGTCAAATAATGGTCATTTATATTTTGAGCTTGTGAAATAATGTTCACAAAATGACACAGCCTGCACTTGTAAGTCACATTTTGCGTGCATGTGCGAAAACATTTTATGCACATATAAAAGTTTGTGAATGTGTAATTATATTTTGAAGGTGGAGCTGGAACTACCCCACAGCCATTGGCTCACAGCACTTGAAGTCCCTCCACCCACACACAGACACAGACAACACCACTGCACGCACAATCCACACCCAATCAGTGCCACTAGAATACAGGTCAGGTATCAGGTAAGATGAAGTCTACCCTGTTACAGAAATGTTTTGTGCATTTGCAATATTTGTGCAGAAACACTTTCAAAAGAGAGGTTTCACAAAGTCTGTGTGACAGACACTCAAATTTCCCACCTGTTTTTGTAACCCTGAAGTTACAAAGCTACGAGGCACAATTTACGCATGCAAATTTTGTTTTCACACCTGTCCCTGATTGGCTGTATATCCCCAGAGGCTAGAAACTTAGATGGCCTCCAAATGGTTAAATAGCTAAGTTTCCTTCTTTTAGTATAGAGATGTTGTAGTTGTTGTATTTTTTTAAAATCTAAACAAGAGATTGTAACTGTTTCACCATGAATGCCTCATAAATTTTGATGCACTGGTTCCCCACCACATGCAACCAGTATTTTTGTTTTCACCCCTGACCCTCACAGAGCCTGCGTCCACCACTGTAGGCTGAGGCCAATCAGGCCATTGACATGGGGGGGGTGGGGGGCATTTAAAAAACGAAAGCATTAAATCTTACCTGACCTCATTAAACTATAAGAAGTAAATTTACTACTTGAAAATGTGCTGGAGTATGTTATCCAGAGGGAACGGCTGAGGAGTTGCTGTGATGGCTTCGAGCCCTGAGCTGAAAGAGAAGCTGTCAGTTCACTGACAGGAGGTACGCAATAAACAAACATGCACTAAACCTTCAGAGCAAATCACATGTGTTTGTGTTGGCTTGTGTTTATGATTCCTGATTTTTTTTTATCATCTGGTTTTGTTAGTTTCCCGTGGTTTTTTAATGTATGTGCTTAAAAGCGGCTGGGCTGCACCAGCGTACCTATATTTAACACATTAGTCTGAAACTGTCTGGTTTCTTTATGGCTTCCACCTCTGGCCGTCTTTACAGCTGCTTCTATATCGCTATTTAACATCAAGGTGAATAATGCTGGTTGACAACTGTAGGTGTATTTTGTCTCAGATGACGTGTTTAAATTCCTGCCCTCACATTTCACAGGTGGAGATGATGTAGGCCGATATGATTTGAGATATGAGAAAACTTTCAAAATTTTACTGCTTCGGTTTTATTATAGCACAGGTGATGAAAGCTCACCGTGGGCGTGGGTGCGCAGGTATGCAGCGAACTGTACTTCTAATAAAAATAGCAGTTTGGTCTTTGATGTTTTAACCTCAACAATTGTGAAACTGCATAGATATATTTCATGATAGTGATTTAAAATCAGATTTTAAAAAAAACTGAATACAAGAGTTACACCAATGGTACTGACAAAAAGAGTTAGTACAAAGAAAATCCATATATAGATATAAATCGTATATATAAATCATATAGAAAGTGCAACACAATAATTATACTGGTAAATATATACATACACTCTTAGAAATAAGGGTTCTTCCTGAAGGGCTGAGGTTCTACCCAGAACCATTTGGTTCTGAAGATCCCTTTTTTGAAGAGAGTGTACTTTGTAAGACCTCTGAGTGGGTTCTAGATGACACCCTTGGCTCGGTAGAACCCCCTGGGTGGGGTCTTGTCAAAAGACCAGAATCACAAGACAAATGAACAGTTGAACAATTAAGTTTTTTGTTTATCTTCTGTCTTGAACAACAACGCTCTTTTGTCCACTGATGAGTCCAGACAGATTTTTCTGGCTTCTGTAATCGTACAAAAATTGGACATCATAATAATAAAGATGCCCTTTAACCATCTGTCCTCATTCCTCCTTTCCCTTATCTTGTTTTCAATCACAGCTCCTTATTTTGTGCCTTCTCCTTCAATATTTTCCCTTTTCCCATTTGTTGTTTTATGGTCTCTCCTCAGATTTTTTGCTCACTTCGCTTGGCTAATTCTTTATTTCTTTTTCTCAGCAAATATCGAAAGGAGTCAGTTTTGATTTGTCCAGCTCAGCAGCAGATATGCAGATGTCAGTGCAAAGGCCTCGAGTGTCTGAAAATCAGAGACAGAGAGATATGCAAACAAAGTTTCTTTTTCTTTGGGCAAACTCTTGTATGCATGATTTTGTGACTGTTTAAGGGAGAATGATTTGTGTGTGTTTTTCTGCATTTGTGTGCACACACTGTGTTTGTGAGTACGCATCACGCCACAGACGATATCCTGTTTCATGTGCGAGGTCAGGTTATCTCTGGCATCAGGACGAGCAGATGTAACGGGAATACAGCAACACACTGGCCATGTGATGAGGCGCGAGAATGATGCCCAAGAAAGAAAGAGGATGATGGGAAATGTGTGTATTTTTGTGTTACATGTCATAACCAGATAATAGACTTAGTGTACTTACAGTGTGATTAGTACACCACAAAACTCCCATGAATAAACATTCAAATGAAAAAGGATCAATAACTTCTCAGGAATGAGTGCTTGCTGTGAGGTCAGTTTTTTTTTTCCAGATTAATAAGAGAACATGACTTCCTGTTTGTGGACTCCAAAGTAGTACCAAAAAACTGCCATCAATCAATCTGTTGATCAATCAACCTCTAATTAAATATATATTTCCTAATATACAAACGTTATGTATGAAACTGTCAATCCTGCAAAAGGACAAAAGGACATTTTTCTGCAAATGTGCAATTTAAACAGTTTTTTTTCTCAGTTCTTTATACAAACCCCAATTCCAAAAATGTTTGGATGTTGTGTAAAATGTAAATAAAAACAGAATGCAATCATTTGCAGTCCCTCTCTACCTATATTCCACTGAATACAGCACAAAAAAGACAGACAGAAAGATATTTAATGTCCAAACTGGTCAACTTTATCATTTTTTTTGTAAATATACACTCATTCTGAATTTGATGCCTGCAGCATGTTCCCAAAATAGTTTGAACTCCCCTTAACATTACACATGCTGGCTTTTGGAGTTAGTGCTGGTAACACTCTGGATGGTCTTTCTTCTCTTTATCCAAAACGACATGATGACCATGACTTCCAAAAACAACCTGAAATGTTGACTCAAATATTGATATATACAGGTATATATGGCTTGCATTTTGCATAGTAGAGTCGTGACTTGCATTTGTAGATGCAGCAACAAACTGTGATTACTGACACCAGTTTTCTTATGAGTTCTCGAGCCTATTTAGTAATATCCTTTATACAATCATATTGCTTTTTAATGCAGTGTTGCCTGAGGGGTCAAAGGTCACGGGCATTCAAAGCTGGTTTTGCCCTCTACATGCAAAAAATTTCTCCAGAATCTCAGAATCTTTTAATGATTTGATTGACTGTAGATAGTGAGATGCTGAGTTGTTCTTAAACTGTGTTTGCCCACGCCGTTTTTTCACGGTGAACCTCGCGCAATCCACGCTTCTGAGCAACTGAGTCTTTTGAGGATGTACCTTTTAATACCCAATCATGATACTGTCACCTGTTACCAATCAACCTGTTTACCTGTGGAATGTGTTTGTCGTGCATTTCACAACTTCTTCAGTCTTTTGTTGCTCCTGTCACAACTTTTTTTGGAACATGTTGCAGGAATCATCTTCAGGATAAGTGTATATTTACAAAAAATGATAAAGTTCATCAGTTTGAGCATCAAATCAAGGTCAAAGGTCAAAACATTTTTGCAAATCAGTGCATCCTGTTTTTATTTACGTTTTGCACAGCATCCCCACCTTTTTTCAGAATTGGGTTTGTATATATATCATTGTGCATGTACTGACATGGCGAACCTGCAACGCCAGTTCAACTTTAACCCTCCACATTTGCAAGGTTTGTTATGCAGGTTAAACCAGATACAAAGGCTGATTGATGCACATTTCAGGTGTGTCCAGCATCTTTTTTCACTATTCTATTGGCATTTCTTTAACGGTGCTAAACTAGATTTGTATTAAACCTGTCTGATCCTTCTTGTGGTGGCCCACTGCACTGTGTTGTTTCAGGAAGATTTACTGCAAGCCTATAATCTCTGTAAAATACTGTAACCCCTCACCAACTTCACTTACAGCTTATTTTGGACCCAACCCAGGAGAGCCACCGCTGAAATGGTCAGTGAAACGTTAACAGAAATGAAAGAGCCGGAGGCCAGAACTACAAAAATGTGACCCCAGGTTGCAAAAAAAACATTTCCTTCCATAGCCGAGAGCACACACAGATCTGGATTATCAACATCAGGCTGAACAAATATCGTGATGGTCAGTTTGTCACGTTTTCTATAAAGTAAATACCCGGACATGAGGTTAATACGTGAGGATAGTATCATATTATGTTATAAGCAGCACAATCAGGAAATGTTGAGTTTTCATCAGCAGTAACTTAACACGGCACCAATGCGGCTGAAATCGAAACTCCATGTTTCACCTAAAGCCGCAAATGTCAACTTCATTTTGGTGCAAGAGGACAAGTCAGGACATAACCGAAATATTTAGGATTAATCCCATGGAGACCTCAGATATCTGCACGAAATTTAAAGGAAATCCATTTGTTCATCCAATAGTTGTTGAGAACTTCCATTAAAAAGACAGATATCAAACTCATGGTCGAATGGAATTAGACAACTTTTTGTTTTGCCTCATTATGAAGTAAATGCTGATTGTACAGTGTAATGGCAACAACATGACGATGCCATCGATGTTTAGACTGGTTCCCCTTAAAGCCTTGCTTTCGCTATGTGCAACAGCCTGCCAGCAGCCCCGATCTTTCCAAGAAGATTGATGTCTCCATTACAGACTGACGACACCCTTGGAATGGGAATGTAAGCTGTCAGTTCAATCTTTGCTTTTTCTCTTCATGTTTTCCACTCCTCTCTCCACCCGCACAGCCACCCATTTGTGCAAAACAATATTAGTCAAGCTGTTATTACTATGCAATGCACGTCACAACGATAGCTTATGTCTGTTACCAGATTCAGTGTAAAATTGTGACAATTTCAGTCTCTTTTGTGAACATGCTTCTTTCTGCAGACTTCTCCAAAGTGCTGTTGATCATTTCTTCATGGAGCTAGTCTCTGAGGAAACGGAAAGTGAGCAGCGCATCGCAGCGCCCCCTGCAGTTGAAGTGTAGGTTATGGTTAAGCATAGCAGAGTGAGGAAAGGAACGGGCAAAGAGATTTCAACACAACTCCTGTCGTCTGTGCCACAGCTGCACAACAATAGCACTTGGAGAGCACTCGGAGGGCTAAAAAGTTTTCTTCTTCCACTTTAAAGGAGGAATATGTAGCAATTGCTGGGCTTGAGTGCCACAGACACGGCAGGTAAATCAGAAATATATTTAAGAGACAAACTAACGCATTGTTGCAATATTTCCAGCCTCATCATTTGAAGTGAAATACTTCAAAAGTGAAAGTCTTGTCACTCATAAATATTTTAATTTTCTATATAATTCAGCGCTTATCAATAAAAACCTGTGAGGCACCTTTAACTGAAGCCATGAATATAGTACAGGCGCAGGCAAATAGTCTACAAATAGTTAATAAATCGGTCAAATGTAAGTGGGCTAACCCTGCATGCTTCAGCAAAAAAAACCTCTGTGGAAGTGGCTGCTTACAAAGAACTTGCTGCTTTTTCTAATCCCTCCATCAGGGTCACATGGAGGCCTGACTGTATAGAGTGTCAGTGGATTATCGCATCAGCCTGATCTGGTAAAATAATGTCTGGACTGTTTTTGTGTTTCTTCGGCCGGCTTAATTAGTCAGGCTGTGGTTCAGATAAGGACAAAGACCGGCTTCTCATCATCAGAGCAAAAAGAAAAGTTGAGGAATAGCTTTTTCTTGATCAGATTTTTAATAAAAACCTTTATGTACACGTGAAGTACAAATAATTTCATCTAGGAATCATGCAGTCATAGATAATGGTATAAGTACTACAGTTCTTCCAAGGAACTGGCTCCCAGTCGATGTCTGCAGCCACAGTAACTGATCCATGTCTGAGTGCATTTTCCGTACAGCGATGGTGAGGCCTTTTCTTGAGAACACACTGCTGTCAAAGCAAGAGTCCTCTAGGAATTACTTATTATCTCTAGTCTAATACCAAATACTAAATGTATTCCTTTGAGGGTATTCAGCTGTGTTTCTATTTAGAAACGGTTCCTGTGCTTCTTATCTCTCACATCTTTCACTTTCATTTTCAATGCTCAACCTATATGGATGCCTGCTGACAAGACAAGAAACCACACTTTCCAGTGTAATCCAATACAAAACCATACCATTTATTCTCCCTGGGGAAATTCCATTTACAAGGCTCTCACTCTCTCAAACATTTACAAACACTGAGCTGACGCAACCTCGTTTCTCTCTTTCAGTTTTCCTCTGTGTCTTTCTTCCTCTTTTTGAACTTTTACATCCCATGGCAGCAGCAATGCTGAGTGGTCACAGGCCTGCAGGAAAAGTGTGTTAGTATCAACTGTTCCCAGGGAGAACGACATGTGAGAAGAGCTACTTTGCCTTCAAACTCCTGGATTAATTCTGGATACAATATTGGTCAATATTGGTTTTTAACCATGCTGCAGGGCCAGCTGTTGTGTTGACTGTTGATGTTGATCAGATGATGAGCCTGAGGTAAAACTCCAACAACACTTGTGGTAAACAGAATCACTTTATTCTCAGAATGCGTTTTGGCTTGCGGCCTCCATCAGGGTCATCATGAAAAACATTATGAACCACAAGAGTGCAGATCCCCATCTGGCAACAGATGGTGAAGCACCTACTGCAACGTCACCACAACTGCTGGATGCAACCAGCAGAGATTTACAAAGTTCTGCCAACATTAACATGACCTCCACATACGCTGTCTCTTGCTGAAACAAGATTTCAAACTGAAGCAGGTGTTGATCACTTCTATGAAGAGTGAGACATCAGCTGGCAATTTACTGCCTCACAGTTGTTTGTCTCTAGCATCCAGTCAAGTTACATCCATGTCTGTCCAGACTCATATAATGTAAGCAGTGAAGACTTTTGACTCTTCACCAAGTTTGAAAGATTTCTCTCAAGGCGTTCTCGAGATATCACGAGAGTGGGATGACCTGAAAACATAACACCTGTGGCCGCAGCTGTCGCCGGCATGGAGCCAATAATCAAAGTTTTTCAAGAACTCTAAATCACAAATGTCCCTCAGCGTGCAGTCCCGAATGTCACCAAAATAAATTAAGTTGACTGATCCAAGTAGTATGCAAGATTAACTGCAGACATCCCCTAGTTTTTGTCCTACTTCTTGTAGATCACAGAACCACAAACGTAACATGAGTGAAATTTGGTTTATCTCCCCCATTTGCACACATTTTTTTCACAGACCAATCTTGACCACATCAAAATGTCAGCGACTTTGATGTATTGCAGAAACAGGCCGAAGTGGTCACTGCAGCATCTATGAACACTATTTATGGACAGAATAGACCAGCCAGAGACCGTTTTTCAGCATGACTGGCCCCGACCTTTGATCGGCTAGTCAGCGGTCTGTACCGGTCATATTCACACACATGTCCACACGATGGTCACATCATGTGTGCAGCGACATAGACACTAACATCACAGTCACCACAGCGCTGGTCACAGCCACACACACACTCACATACACACATGCTTGCATGTAGTCGGCGTTAGACTCCATTAGACTCCAAGAACAGGATAAACATAAGAGAGACAGTCTACAAGGAGACGGAGCAGCTGAGCAGCTGATGGTGTCACTGAACAGCAGTAACCTTTCAGCTCTTTAGGTCTGTCAGCAGCAGACTGCTGTTCACAGACTCACAGTTAAAATCTCACCTCCTGTTCTGGCAGAAGAATAAACAACCTGCATTAATGCGTCTCCTCAAACATTTGCTCATCCAGACCCGCTTAACTTCTGCTTTTTTTTTTTTGTAAACTGCAAAGTTTTACCACAGAAAACTGTTGCACTGCATCTGTCCCCAGTTTGATTACATCTGCTTCCACATGAGATCATGTGAAATCATGTTTCCTATGAGATCTCTGGCACATAATCTTAATGTGATTATACAACGAGGCCTGGCTGTAACCTGGAGCACTTTTTGGAGGAAATGTAAAAGTTATTTAACAGCCTCTTTTATTATGAACATCAAATTTAATTTTACATTAAAGCAAAGTTATAAAAAAGTTTGTGCATTCTGCCAATTACAGCTCTGAGAAAGACTGGAAATCAGAATGTGCCAAAATGGGAATCGGCAGGTCAGTTCCTTAAAAAAAAATCGGAAATCAGAATAAGGGAGGAAAACTATAATCGGTGTATTATATGTTTTATCTATAGTCATTAAAAATAGAGCTGATTTGTGATGTTTTTCAGTATTACTCTCTTTAAGGCTGCGAGTTGTTTCACCTATATTCTGCCACATGGACGTTGTGTCATACAGATGACAGTTTTTTTTCATTTGCACATGATAATGTCCTTAATGTTTATGCTTATTTCATTGGTAGGTTGGTGAAAAGGATCAGATGATGATGCATGACTAATCATGTGTGGATACCAAAGAAGAGAGGGCACACTGCATGAGTAAACTGCTGAGATCAGGTTCTGCTCTCAGGATGATCTCAACATCATGAGATTAATTTCACTTCTAAACCACTGTGTATTACATCAGCACAGCTTTCTGGTCTTTTCTGTCATCTCTTCAATTCTCTAAAATAAGTAAACATGGTAAATCTGCAGTCACGGAAATTGGAAATTGGAGCGTTCTACCTAAACAAACAAATTCCACAGCGTTGTCTCATTTGTTTTGCCAGACTCTGCTATTAAACCAACAATCGGCCGCAACTTTCACTCATCACGCCTTTGCTGCTTTGCGCCTTCCATTTCATACAGATGTGGGAGGCACTTCAAAGCTCGCTTAATACAGGGCACAAACGCAATCAGCCATCTGTATTAATAGCGTGCTGTAAACATACCATATCATATCTGCAGGCTTGAGGAGAGCTCCAGCACCTGGTGTTCAGCCCGAGGATCGCACACAGGCACTCAGCGGGATAATAATCTGATAATAGGAAACACACATTAAGAGTTATTATGCACAAACAGGCAAAAGAAAATCACTGAATGATCAAAAGAAAAAGGCAGCCAACAGAGAGAAGAAACAGAACATACTGGCTCGGGCGAAGACTATTTCCTTCTCCCTAATGTTTTTGTTTTGGAGTTGGCTGAGAGAACGTGAGATCAAGGCCTTAACTAATACAAAATAATTGTTCAGCAAGGGGCCTGTATGCATTAAGTCTTAACTGCTTGAATCAATGATTTTATTTGCTATTTAAGAATTTATGAAAATGTGTGACTTGCCTCATAAATGAATATTTATTTCAAAGCTTCCACTATTTTAAAGCTACTACGAATAAGTCTTAACTGGTTATGGAAACATCTCACTTTAATACTTTGGATTCTCCTTGAAATCAGCTGAAACAAGCCTGTGTTTACATTTTCCCAGACAAAGTTACAGTGAGCAGTACGTTAACTAGTTAAAAAGAAGCCGGAGTTGATTTTTATTTAGATTATTTTATTTTTGACATTATAATTGATGGTCATGGTGGTGGAAACACGACCACATCTAAAAATCAACAAAATATGAACGCTTCTTGAAGTAGCTTTAAACCCGTAATCTGTAACTTTCAGCATCATGTCTGTGAAGATTCTCAGCTGAGGGCAACTGGGCATGTTTTACACATCTTGAAACAACAAAGATGATTGATCGAGTGTGGTATCTGATATGAAGTTTGACATAAAGACACCAGCATTTAAAACAGTTATATTTAATTGCAAAAATCCATTCATTTCAATGGAATCTCCATGTAAATCTGCACTATTTTTTTGTAATTTTCTATTAGCTGTGTTGTTCTTTTCACTTTGATTAACCACCATCTGTGACAGGACACAGAATTGTACAAATATATTGTCTAAACAGTAAGAACTTATTCTCACCGTAACTGATCTAACACTTGACCCTTCCTAAGTCCAGCCCTTTTCGGGCTGTACTCCAGTTGCAGTTGAGCAAGTCTGGTACCCGGTAGAACCTGTCAACTTTTTCCTTTTTCATTTTCTGTACCTAGATATTCTATGCTAGGCTTGTCTATGTTGAAAAGGAAAAATACACCTTAGAGATGCTACTAGGAGACATGGAAAAGCAACATACATTATATTTAGTCACATCTTAACTTCACCAATGTTAGCAAAATGCTAGTTAACTAGCTATATTATCTATAACAGTCGTTAGCAAGCTGGTTACATTTGATAAAAGCAAAACATTTTACTAACATTAGCTAACTTAACACCGGAGCCCCCCAGGGCTGTGTGCTCAGACCCCTCCTGTTCATGCTGAACACCCATGACTGCAGCCCCAAACCTAGAGAAAATTCTATTGTGAAATTTGCAGATGACACCACCTCCATCACGGGCCGATGAGACTTCATATCGGGTGGAAATCAACGGGAGAACAACCTACCACTCAACGTCAACAAAACCAGGAGAAAGGAGGCAAAGACGCAGAGAAACTCTCATGGACATCACTACAAGAAAACTTAAGAAACCAAAATTCTTGCACCGAGTTCTTGTTCATTTCTGCAGAGGAGCAATAGAAAGCATCCTGACTGGAAAAATCATCAACTGGCATCACGTGATGTGCACGGTCCAGCACAGGAAAACTCTACAGTGGGTCATTAAAACCACGAAGAACATCACTGGTATTCATCTACTGAGCATGAGTGGTATCAGGAAGGTGAGGTGCCTGTGCAGAATCCAAAGGACAAATTTGATTTTCCTTTCAACACAGATGAGCCGAACACATGGCAAATCAAAGAAGCCCTACAGGAAACAGGAAAGGAGAAAGTTTACAGAGTGAAGAGACAGGACAAAGGAAGGGTCAATTAGCTAGCTGGCAAGCTTGGAGAACTTTTTCCCGTCTTCACTAACTTTTTATCTGATGAAATGAGGTACACAGGCGCTCAGCTCAGACAAAATAGCAAGAGGCATGCAGAGCTAATGAGACATGCTAACACTAGCATGCGGTTAGCTTGCCAGGTACGGTGGTTTACTCCCGAGCTCTTTGAGTAATCAAGCAAACTAAATTAATTAGTAGTGTTCAGGAAAATAGTGATTAACATCAGTAAGATTAGAGAAAGGCATTTCATGAAGACACATTTCTGTAATGACAAGGCCTCCATTAATTTTATTTTATTTTTTGTCATCAGTGTATTGATTTCTTGTTCTAATTCTCTGCCTTATTGTTGCCTCACCGTGATAACCAGCTTCTCAGCACACATTAAACAGAATGAATAATGCGTTGAGTGACCTTCTTCCCGAAAACAGGCTTATCAACAGCTGCCAAAAGAAATATTTTATTCTTTTTGATGACAGGGATGAGTGTGGTCTCCATTTTATCGTTATGTTGCCTCTGTGGGAGGACAGCGCTTTGACCACAAATGATTTCAGTATTTCACAAATGAGATTGAGAAATTGGTTTTGCACATTGAAAGAGAGTCGATCACAAATAAGAAATCTGCCACAAGCTTGCACAACATTTTCTCAACCTTACAGATACGAGTGTACACAGATTTGAATGAAACAGTCCTATTGCTCATTTTATCATATATGATTACACCATTTTTCTGGTGTTTTATGCTCAAACTGGACCTCTCATAACCATCTCAGCTGCCATAACTATGCTGACAAATGTGCATGTTGGCAGCGGGGCTGACAAACAATCACAAATGTTTTGCTTGGACAGAAGAAATCGTGACCTGTTGTGCCTCTTTGACCTTTTCGGGCAAGACCATCAAGAGAATTAATCATGAAATTCAGTCTAAAAGGCATCTGGAATCTGCCACAAAAACATAATCAAAATCTTATCTCCACTATTACCAAAAGTATCAGACGTAAGAGGGAACCAGAGCATGAAACGCTGTGTTAAATCTTCCATAATTGACACTAAACAGATATTGTTTAGCTGGTAGAAGGTTATCTGCCCCAAAAGTACAGAGAGTAAGCTCTTTATTCTGCTTTTGTGGGCAAACCGTGGATTTCAGCTCAAAAGGTTCAAGCCACAGAGTCAAGTCACATGAAGAAACACAGATTATACTTTCAGGAACAATGAGTGTTTCAATACAGACCTGTGCTTAAATGATAAAATGCATGTCTTATTCTATCTTTTCCTCTCAAGTCAGTCCCACCAATCAAAGAGGGGGATATTGTGCTCTAACATAAATTGTCACGTCCAGATAAAACCAGATATAGATGGCTTTTAATAGGCAGAAATACTTAGTTTTGTCACATTTATACTTAATGCACCAGATGTGAAGAAATCTCCAGCAACCTCCTTCTTCCTCCTTTTATGTGGAGGAACATGATCATCACCATCATGTAACTAATGCAGAAGACGGAGCTGTGAATTCTTGTCAGTCATTAAGCTAACACACAAGACGGAACCCAAATGACTCAACATCCGTTAATAATATTAGGGTGGGGGAACTTAAAGTGTGTGTGTGTGTGTGTGTGTGTGTGAGAGAGAGAGAGAGAGAGAGAGAGAGAGAAAGATTTGTTTTCATGCGTGCATAATTTAGTTTTGGCAATAAAACAACCTTGACATTCATGCAAATATTTGAATTGGATAGAGAGGGAGTACTACAGGAAACTGGATGTACATCAGATCTTCTTCTTCTTCTTGTTGTCGTCTTCCAGACTGTGGTCAAGTTATGGCTTTGAGTTTAAGGGTAATTCCAGTGTGTTTAATCCTGGGCTCTATTATTACACTGTTTGGGGTCTTAATGACTAATACAGTGCTTCTCAACCCTGGTCCTCAAGTACCCCTGCCCTGCATGTTTTAGGTGTTTCCCTGCTCCAACACACCTGATTCAAATGATCAGGTCATTATCAGGCTTCTGTGGAGGTTCGATGATGAGCTGATCATTTGAATCAGGTGTGTTGGAGCAGAGAAACATCTAAAACATGCAGGGCGGGGGTACTTGAGGACCAGGGTTGAGAGGCACTGGACTAATAGATACTAGTGCCCCGTTTACACGTACACGGCTATTTTTAGAAATGGACATTTCACCCTCTCCGTTTTCAAAAATAATTCCGTGCACACGTATCCGTTTACAGAAAACTTTGCATTTACACAAACCCGTGTATGTCTGCTGCGAATTCATGATCACCATAGCAACATGTAAACATAGGTCGCACTTTTGACGCGAGTGCAAGTTCTGTCGCATACTGTGACGTCCTGCGTTTTCTCCGTTTTGCTCCGTTTACATGCAAACGTGCAACCGGAGTTTTCCAAGATCTCCACTCTGGCCGGAGTTTTTAAAAAGCACCGTTTTCAGAGGCGAATTCTCCATTTGCATGTAAACGAAGGGTGCAAACGAAGGGATATTTCTCCGTTTTTTAAAAATAACCGTGTACGTGTAAACGGGGCATAGAACTGCCTCCTGGAAGTCAAAGATTCGAATAATCAGTCGGAGACCCCTCAGTTGACTGAGAAGTTCTTTTTTTTCCCTTTTGTAGTCAATGCACATCACAGTAACAGGATAAAACAGATAGAAGCTTATAAGCTGCACATTTCAAAGAGGAATTATAGATAAGGGGAATCATAGTTTTATATTAGATTAGATATTTTTTAAAAATCCTTGCGACACCCCGGATAGGAGGTGAAACGTGTTGTTGGGAAAGAAGTTTAACTTCTGTTTTTCAGCTGCATCATTGTACACAGAGCAATGCAACAGCATGGGAGTGTAAAGGCTGTAAACTTTACAAACCGAGTTTCTAAATCACCACAAACCGCAAAATTCACCGTGAGTGAAGTGGAGAAGAGTGACAGAAACGGAGCGCAGGTGACGCGCTGCAGCAGCCACTTCACCAGAGCGCACCGCAAAGTGCGCAAGGCAGGTTACGCTTGCTTGTTTGCTTGTTTTTGCTTCTTTTGCTTGCTGTTTTTGTCTGACAGCATTATGGAAATCGCCACAGTGAAAGACCTTTTTCAAAAGAATAAGATACATGTTGTCTAACCAGGGGCAGCTGTTTTATTGACCTTGCCAAACTTACGAAACTTTAATTTTAACATCATCGTTGTCATCTTCATTCAAGCTCGACAGAAACAAGAAAGTAAAACTCACCAGAAACATCTTGGTTCATTTTTCCATTGTTCCAACAATCACCAACTCTGGTCTGGTCCATATAAATTCTTAATTCATGTCATGAAGGGGCACAGAGCGTGCAGGGCAGGTGTTGGAGTGATGTCAACAGGAGGAATGAAGCTCTGCAGTGTGCTGATTTTATACCTGAACTGCAGGAGGTGCAACACTTTCACATTTTATGACTGAGAAAATCTGATGCTTTCACAGATGATGAAGAAAGGCATTAAAATGTTGTTTTTTTTTACTAGAAAATTTTACGTACGCTGATACAGGACTTTAGTGTGGTGCACTGCACTGTACGACGAAGTCTGATTCGACTGAAAAAGATTCTTAGTCTTAGTCTAATAGATATAAAAAGTTTTTTTCAACTGGTCCATGTGATGGAGCGGCCCCACACGTTGCCCACCTCCAGGCGGAGGGTGATGATGTGACGGAGAGCAGCTCTCTTGCTGACTGTGTGCAGTCCACACACACACACACACACACCTGTCTCTT